>JBAMJV010004882.1:0-67612 GCA_037951105.1 Echinarachnius parma | reverse complement strand
TACGGACAGAGCCTGGCAAACACACGGGTAGTCGGGCGGGAGATCTCCAAGCCATGTACATGTCGACTGGGGCGACGTTTTCCAGCATGCACGTGATCGGCCACAGCCTCGGGGCCCACATCGGCGGTTATGCGGGGGAGGCTTGCGCCAACAACCTCGGACGCATTTCAGGTATAAAACTGAGTTCATGATCATTGCCATTCTTCTCATACACGTTTCAACAGTGGTGTAGCGAGTAATTTCCATTGGGGGAGGGGACACTGGAGGGGGAAGGGGCCAAGGAGCCAAGGGGCTTGCAATTTGTGAGGGGGCACAGGATTTGAAGGGGGAAAAGTCTTCACATTTCATTGCCAAAATGTGTGCCATTTGTCTGCAAATAGCAATTCTTTGCCGATTTCCGTTCCCATTTTTTTAAGCATGCAGGATTTTTCTTAGGGCATCTTGCGGTACCGAAAATATCTGGGGGTACGAAAGGTTTTAGGTTTTTAAGTGTGCAATTATATTTTTTCAAACAAATCTAATACAATTACTGCTATTACTGAGTCATTGCTCTCCAAAAATGGTCAACTCAGTCATTTTCATCTTTTCTAAAGAACATTTCTGATAGGGGATTTCTTAAATGTTTGTGAGTGTTATCCGAGGGTCACTTTGAGCTTTCACTGTTCTCTTGTACTTTGTTGTCTGGCTTTGGTAACAGAATATAACATGGATTTTAATTCGTTAACAAAATATGTTATTTTGGGGACATTTGATAGAATGAAAAACATTCCTTGAACGCTTGTTTGATTGCAGTGAAAATCAATGACAGAAGGTGAGAAATCTGACATCAATTGTTTACCTTTACACTCAATAAAACAGTACTTCTTCATTTTAAACGATTACATATCGTTCAGAAAGAATCTTACAATGATATTGGTATATGATTGAAGTATTATGCCAACCGCACACAGAGCCGACTGGATCCGATCCGACTGGTCTTCAGTCATGCTAAAATCGGTTTCGCTCAGTAGTAGCCGATTCAACATGTTAATTCGGCCTCGAATGATCTCCGACTGGCTCTTAAATGGCAAACACGAGTCCTTAGGCAACGTATACTGGTCTGAACCGACTGATCCGATCCGACTGGTCTTCAGTCATGCTAGAATCGGTTTCGCTCAGTAGTAGCCGATTCAACATGTTAATTCGGCCTCGAATGATCTCCGACTGGCTCTTAAATGGCAAACACGAGTCCTTAGGCAACGTATACTGGTCTGAACCGACTGATCCGATCCGACTGATCTTCAGGTCATGCTAGAATCGGTTTCGCTCAGTAGTAGCCGATTCAACATGTTAATTCGGCCTCGAATGATCTTCGACTGGCTCTTAAATGGCAAACACGAGTCCTTAGGCAACGTATACTGGTCTGAACCGACTGAAAACCAGTCGTATCCGGTCGAGTCGGCTTGGAAAATGATCATTTTAATTAGTACAATACTAGTTTATTTTTCAATACTATCTAGGTATGTGACAAATGATGCATTCATGTAATGATGAAATATATGACAATTATGTTTCATTAAAAAAATTTAATTTTTTTTTCTTTTCTCGTCAGGTCTTGATCCAGCCTTCGCAGCCCGGGGTTCAGCGGCGACAAACTCGCCAAGGAGTGTCGGCTGGATCGGACAGACGCCATCTTCGTCGATGTCTTGCACACTGATGGGCCGGAGTCGCTCATTGGTGCCGGTGGGGGCGGCAATGGACTTATGGATCAGGTGGGAACGGAATTATTTCAAAAAATTAATCGTCGTATTCGTATTTCAAATACAAACATGGAACGTGCTTAGGTTTCTAAATTTCTCTTTCGTAAAAAAGACCAACAACAACTATGATTGAAGTGTACACTGTTAGGTTATGACATTCTTCACTGGAGAATTATAAAAAAGTTAGTGTAATGCGTTAACAAATATCACTTTGCATCTTCACGCATTATAGTCGGTCGTATGCCAAGTTAATTACATATGGAATTGTCACCTTTCAAGTAACATAAACACATATGTTATGTCCACAAAGTTACTGCAAATATCCCTTTTAGAAGCAAACGGTTTTAAACTTTTGATCTCTATGAAAAATATATATATCTCCGAAATGTATGGCTGACATTTACAGCCTTCGTCAGAGTTTTTACAGCCTTGACCTTTTGGACGTAAGTCTCGGTACGATTAAAGGTTGTATGTCATGGAAATCACATTAACAACATTTTGTAGCCTATCTGGGATAGTTTTTCACGTGGATTCCAATTACAATAAAATAAACAAATTCAATGGAAAAGTCAATGAAACAAGAAATCAACTTGAAAATTCAAATTGGGAACGCCCACAAAAATTGTCTCCAGAGTGAAATTCTGCAAGTGACCTCATCTGTCAATCACAATTCATTTACTTATAAGATGAACAATGCACCTTCGCCAAAGCTGAGCGCCTGCTCACAATATTATCACATGATTGAATACACTACCAACTAACACACTTTTTTCAATTTCAATAGCAGTTGCTATGTGAGAAAAGCCCAACCATCATTATGACAAGAAAAGGCACTGACAAGCTATTGTGGGCATATTTTGTTTGTCCTTCTCCTTTTCGATCTAATGTAAGCTGACCACTGATGTCAATTATAGCTTATCAGTGCTTTTTCTTGTCCTTATGATGGTTGAGGTTTTCTGACATACATGTAGCAACTGCTATTGAAATTTAAATTGTGTGGGTTCAAAGATGTGATACTATTGTGAGCAGGCGCTCAGCCTGGGCGAAGGTGCATTGTTCATCTTACAAGTAACTGAGTTGTGAGTGACAGATGAGAGAGTTTTTTTTTAAGAGGTGGGGCTTAGGCTTGCCTTAGCAAGATGAACAAAATAATTGCAAAAATATTTTACAAATCAACAAAACATGTTTCGGTTAAACAGTTTACAAATATTTGATGTATACACTAATACAGATAAATAGAAGTCAACATGACCGTATTCGCATTACACGGCCCCTTTAATTATCAGGCTGTCGAAGACAGACAAAATGTCGGAGGTAAATATTTGTATTGTGATCAAACTCATAAAAATGTGTTTCTTCTAATAAAAGACCAATTCAAGTGAACCATCATCATGTTAATGCTAAGTGTGATTGTTACCAACTTGAAATAAACGTGTGTATGTAGTTTTTCTTAATAACATCCCACCGTCCTCCTCTAACCTTCCACCTTATACCCTATACGTTGGCCAGTTACTACATGCCAAAGCTGTGCCTGTTAGGACGCCAAACCCGTCACCCTCAACACTTATCCCCCCCCCCCCCCCCCCCCCCCCACCCACCACCCAATGTCCCTTCCGCTGCATGTACTATTGTTATGTATTCGAACTGTGTGCGTTCTTTTTGTTCAGGGTTCAAGTTTTATTTTCCACTTCCGAAAAGAAAAGGTACACGTCATGATTATACGCTACCCTCTCTGTCCTCTTTCTCTCCCCCAGCTCGGTCACCAAGACTTCTACCCTAACGGCGGTCAGTTCATGTCCAGCTATGAGGACCAACCTCGATCCCACCCCCTTCTTTAACATAATCGTATTCAAACATAGAGGAAACTGACTAGTAATATATTATCTAGTCAGTTTCCTCTATGTTTGAATTGAATGAATAAAAAGCTGCGTTCACTTCGTGTGATCCCGCGCACTTTCTCTAGAAAAGTTGATTTCATTATCCTTCGGTTAGTGCCCGGTTTATATAGCTTCTGTGTAATCGAGCAATGACATTTTTTCTTTGGGACGTCCCCTATTCAAGAGTCTTCGTGGCTCAAAGGTTGAGTACCGGACTAGCAATCCGGAGGTTTCGGGTTCGATTCCCGGCGAATCCTATTTGTCTTTGCTCATTTCTAATTATTTAACATAATCGTGTTCACATCACACTCATTCCTCTCTCCCCTTCTCTCTTCCCCTTCCTAGCTCGGCCACCAAGATTTCTACCTTAACGGTGGTCAGTACATGCCCGGCTGGCGTCTTTTTTTCCCGTAACCTTAATGCGTCGCTTTTCCTCAAAAACTCGTGAAAGCGCGCTGGTAAGCCAAGACTAGCCCCCGCTGCTATTATGCATCAAAATCTGCGGCTCTGCGACTGTAGATAAGACAAGTCCAAGGGCAAGGGTGACCATTATTTAATTAGTGTCCGATCTCGATGCGGACTACGACCACGACAATGAGACTAGGAACATTATGATTCATCTAGGCGTATAACTATCACACTCACAGTCATCATGGTGTGTGAAGCCACGATTTTATTGAGAAAATAGCTAGGCTTGCGTGTAAATCAACACCGCGAGCTAGTCTTGGCTTTCCAGAGCGCTTTCACGAGTTGCGACGCATTAAGGTTACGGAAAAAAAAGACGCGCCCGGCTGTGAGAGCGCGCCTCGCGCACAATCGTGCGACCATTTCCGCGCAATCTACTACTACATCGACAGCGGTTCGTGTTCCTTCTCCTCGGGCGCGTGGGCGACGACGGTGGACGATATCGAAGCCGGGCGTTGGAACTCGTGTTCGAGTGCGGATTATCCCGACATGGGGTACCACGTCAATGCCGTCAAAGGCGTCTCCACTGGCGCCTTCTATCTCGAAACTAACAATGTAGCACCGTACTGCAGAGGATAGAGCTGATTCCAAATCCTCTATTTACCATTTTGTGTATTATTATCATTCTCTTTTTTTTCTTTTTTTAAAACGTTCCCTTTGATTAAATTCCCGTTCGTTTTTGTTTAAAGACTTATTACGTTAGTAGACGAGAAGATGTTACTTGTTAACTTTGGCAAGCTCCAAACACGTTATAGAAGAAATTACTTAATGGGAAAACAAACGCTGGCATTTTTGCTTAATGTTACTGATAAATGCATGATCCATGAACTAAACTGTTTTATATTTCCACTTGAATATCACTTATAATGAAAATAATCAATGTTTTTGAGACCACTATAATCTGTTTTGACTGACTACTGGAGGCTGCCATGTTTTTCAACGGTACCGCATGAAACGTCATCTGAGCGTTCGCTAACAAAAACTAACTGACATAGAATCAGACTTTAAAATAGCGGTTACGTAGCCCCCTTTTGTTAGTGCATGAGCATGCCCTAACAAATGCTCACTGACATAGCATCAGACTCAACACCAGTGGTGACGTAACCCGCTTTCGTTATTGCACGAGTATATGACATTTCATGCGACATGGCAGCCTCCATTGGTCAGTCAAAAACCAATGATGTAGTGATCTCAAAACTAGATTATTTCCATTATTAGTGATATCCAAGAGGATATACTATAAATAGCAGGAATTTTGCAATTACCAGTAACAGTAGGCAAAAATGCCAGACACTATGCCGTTAATTGACACTATGTCGGACTCTGATCGTGCTCCGATCGGGCTTTCATCGGACTCTGATCGGGCACACTCATCATTCTATGTAAATTCACGTCATACCTTCTCATTGACTTAAATGTAGTATATAGCGATTATGTATTAACTTGTCATATATGTACAGTATCGTAATGAAAACAGAAACATAATGTGTCACTACAAATCATGTGTCGTTGTATCATTGTAACTTGTATACGTGTTCACTATCTGGCATATACCCAGCTAGCCACCTGACGTTGGGCCGATGTCGGAATTTGGTTGCCGGATGTCGGCATATCGCCGTTGGCTCGAGGTTAAAATGTCCGCCAGCCCAACATCGTCACGACGTCATTTTTGTGATATATTGGAATAACGTCATTTTCCGACAATGGCCCAACATCATCTCATGACATGATGTTGGGCCATTGTCGGAAAATGACCTTATGCCAATATATCACAAAAATGACGTCGTGACGATGTTGGGCTGGCGGACATTTTAACCTCGAGCCAACGGCGATATGCCGACATCCGGCAACCAAATTCCGACATCGGCCCAACGTCAGGTGGCTAGCTGGGTATAAGCTTGTAATTCTATTTGGCCTTTTCTTTCGAGACCCTTAAGTTTGACCAAAACTTACAACATGCACTTTTTTTAATTTACAATACAACAAAAACAAAAGCACACAAAATAAGATGTGATAAAAGAGAATCATGCATATTTACATATGGTTTAATATGAATTACTCCTTACAACGCTATACGGATATAAGACAGTATACAGTATAACAACACATTTTTTGAATTTTGTTCAAGTAAGTGAGACCAAAATAATGCAAAAACATTTTCTCCACGACTATCCCACGTCCGTCCAAAGTCATTGTGAAATCGTGATTCTACGCTTATTCTATTTGTTTTACGAAAATATAAAGCAAATGTGTTGAGAAATAGAGCCTTTATTATGAATTCAAATATGCTAGGCATTTTAAAGTTAAACAATTTAACCCACAAAATCAAATTGCGCATGTTGAAGGATATGTGTATGAGCGTAATTTGTAAATATGAGTGGTGTTTGTGTTGTGTAAAAACATGGTAACATGAACTGTTCAGTAAAATGTACTCAATTTTATACTGCAGGTGTTTAAATAGTTTTGTTTTAGCTCGCGTGATAATATACGCCTGTACCAATAAATAAATTAAATTTAAAAAACAGTACGTTCAGAGTTTATTTAACAAAATGTGTCCCCTCCTAATAATTTGATCAACAAAAAAAAGCCGTATGGGAAAATTTCTTTGTAAAAAAAAATTAAAACATACTGATTTTGTGCCCCAACATCATTCGCATGTCCCCAATAAGTCCGACCACGCTACGCCACTGACAGATAGTAAAATATTGTGCATGCTCATTGTTCCAATCCCCTGATAAATTTACCATTTAATATGAATACAAATTAAATGTTTTGACAGATACAACGTCACTTGGAATGAACTGACTCTGTATAACACTCCCTGCAGAGACGCATATTTGTTTTGAGATAATAATGATTTAATATCGTATTTACAGCACTCAGTTCTGCAAACTCTAACAAATGCATTGTGTATATTGATTTAATATTAATCACAATCAAATATCAACATAATTTTAAAGTACCATGTACCTGACCTTGCCATTCAATTATCTGTATTTTATTTAATGAGAGACTACACTCTTATAATTTGAATTTCAGTCAAATTTAAACTATAAGATAATGTATACAATATGATATCCTCTGAATAAGAATATGAACATTTTTAGTAAAAATGTTGATATCAAAATGTTGCTAACATAATCATGTTGATATGTTGATGGTATACATGTTATAAAGGCTTATAATGAATAAAAACTAACTCTGAACCTAGACATTCAGCAAGAAGAAATTTCACCGAAGTATATTAAATTATGAATTTATTGACACACCATCCATTCATCGGATCACAGACCGGTGACATTCTCGCACGAAAAAAATATCACCATGCCTCAAGCGAATTTCACATCGCATATTATGGACACCATTTTTGGACAAGTTGTGCGGTTATTGGATAATAATTTTTAGAAATAATGAAACGTCAAAAATGTTAGCAGGGTATGTTTCCATTTTCCAATCGTACCGGAATCAATCAAAATAGAGAAAGCTATATAAAATAGTGTCCTGGGCCCCGTAACATAAAGATTCACGGTGACGATAAGCATTTCATCGTACGCTTTAAACGTACGATCATTTAATTGATCGTACGATCATTGATCAATCGTACGATTTATCGTGAATATTTATGTTACGTGGCCCTGGTTGATACATTCATATCATTATAAAGAACGTTGCTACGGTATTTAATGTGTAATTGGGTTATCTATAGCAGTGTCATCGCATTTATCTCTTTCGTATTATCATGAAGCCTGGTAAACCTGTCATGAATAACTATTTCTATACAGTATAGTGACTCAGCATTAAAAAGTAGTCATTAAAACAATAGATACCGTGTTTACTTTAATTTTACTCGCGTATAGTTCATCCGATGATTGTGTATTTAGATAATCAAAATATTGATGTTCACAAAAGAGATAATCTAGTTTTCAAGTTTATAACTATAGATAGTACCCGAATTATCAGTCATAAAGCAAGCAGAAAAATGCCTGAATCATTCAAAGTAAAGAGGACGAATTGTGTAAAATCAATTTTCTGGGCATATACTGGCAGTTAATATACATGTATTTGAAGAAAAAAAACATACATGACATAAGTGTATATAATTATATTGAAGAAAAAAGAAATGCATATAGTGCGCCCTCCTGATTGTCCTGACGGTCAGTATGACCACACTTTACGCCAATATCACATCAGCTCCTTTATACGTCATAGATTTATGATCAACATCTTAGATTATCCACGCTTCGAGTACATGCACATGATGAAGTAGGGATCCAAACTGAGATGGTTTGAATATATTCTGAGGAGGGGAAAGGGCATGTACGGATATGGTCTAAAAAAAAATCGCCCACGGAGGAAGTTAATGGATTTGATGGGGTGGTTGGTGCAACAGAAGATGATGTAAGACATGTAAGAGAACAGTGGACAGTGGACATGGTGGAGATGTTTGATCAATTCAATTCAATTTATTGTCGCTTCCAACAAAATATACATCAAAATATAACAAATATAATTATTACAAAGTTAAAAAGGTAGATTTATTGGAAACAGAGGGATCCACAAAAAAGAGAGCCTGTAAGATTGTGAATCCCTCAGTAATAATATCAACAAACTGTAATTAATTATGTTTGATAAATGGTTACCGCAAGGAAGTGAAGGAGTGAATGCCTACAAAAATAGGAAAGGAGCAAACTGTACCTAACAGGATGAAGTGTGATCCGCAGCGGCAATACCTACGTCAAGATGGGGATTAAACCATAATGATAGTGATTTTTGATTGTTTTAAATGTATTTATTTATTTATTTTATTACTTATTATTAAAAAAAAAACCTCTTAATTTGGCTTTGCCCAACCTACGGCACCGCCAACGCGCCGTGTTCACAACATGCACATGAGCTTATAATTACCGAGACTAAAATTGATAAGTCAAAAGATGCGTTTATCTACATTTCATCAAACCAAAAATAAGCGATTTAAAATGCATTTTAGGCAGATCTTAACCTGCTGAAGACTAGATACAGTCAAACCACTATAAACATGACCTTAGGGAAACAGGAAAAGTGGCAACTTGTAGACAGGTGAAATAACGCTGCTTTTCTCTGCAGTGGATCACTTGTGGTGGCCACTATCATAGTATACATAGGCAGGTTTGTGATCACTAAGACAGGTTTAAGTATTCAGTCAAACATGCATGTATCGTGTATAGTGACCACCTAAGGGAAACAAGATCAGTGGCCTCTGTAGACAGGTTCTAACACATTGTTCTCCTCTGTTGATGATCACTAATTATGTAAAACTGCTATATACAGGTGACCATCACTAAGGCATGTTTGAGTATATTTGATTTTGGTGTAAGATCATCAGTCTCTCCATACACTATTAAAGGGCAATGCAACTTAAGAATAGAGTTCATCCTACTTTATATATCGTAATATACCTGTTTATTATCATCTACATCTACAAGTATTTTAACAATGGTTTGAATGGGTGCTATTGAAATTCATTAGTGCATGTAATCCGCGCAAATCTAATAATGGCGGAGTGGTATACCCGATAGAGTTTTCTCATATTTCTGAGTCGGAGTAATGTTACATAATTATATAAGATGATGACGTAATAATTAAGGGAAATTGAGCGTTCCTATTGGTTGGTTACCGATGCTTAATCCGGTATAATCAATGGTAAAGTTATAATACATATGTATTATAACTTTTCAGTGACGTACACATTTCCCATAGACCACATAGTGCATGGCGACCGTGTGTACAAACTTCCCATTGAGAGCCGCCGCGGTGGAGTGCGCAACGTCAAATTCAGTCCGCTGCCAAAATGCCAACAAAATTACGTAAAAGTGAGAATAATGAAAGGGCTGCGTGCATTTCCATTCCCAAACTTAGCAATATCAAACCACTTTACCATGCAATTTACCAAACTGCCAACATTTATTTACTACAGGACAGATAATTTACAAAATGATGCATTTTCCATCTTTTTCATGATAAGTTTTGCGAGTCTTTCTTCGCGGCATGTAAACAATCAATTGTGACGTCACAGCCATGACGTCACAATTCTTGACACTCAATTCGGGTTCCTCCAAAAAGTTCCTCCAAATAATCATCTTATATAACAAATAGTACATGATTCCTGTCGTTAAATATTCCATAATAGACACCTCTACATTTTTAATTTCTCTCGTGCGATTATATTGCACTCGGCCTGCGGCCTCGATGCAATATAATCGCTCTCGAGAAATTAAAAATGTATCGTTGTCTATTCTGGTATATTCAACTCCAAACCATGCACTATTTGTATAATATAATAATAAACAGGTATATTACGATGTATAAAGTAGGATAAACTCTATTCTTGAGTTGCATTGCCCTTTAAAACGCTGTGTAAACAAATTCAACAACTTGTTGACATTTTTCAACAACTGCTGTTTGACATTATGGACCATCCACCTGTTGTTGAAAACATTCAACAACCCCAGTTGTTTAACAAAACGAGATGTAAAAGCGGAAAGGGTATAGGATTCGAACCGGGGGTCTTTGGGTTATAAGTTTGCGAAAGGACAAAAGAGGTTTTGACGCGGTGATTTTGCGGTCGAAACTATCACGTGACTCATCAACGCTGAACAATGGCCGCTTCACGCAACCCTTCTTCATACAACTTATCATGCTACACCTAAAGTTGTAAAGCATTCAACAAGCCCAGTTGTTTAAAGTTTACACAACTGTTGTTTTAATTTGTTCTACAACTGTTCTACAACTGTTGTTTATAATAAATTTCAACAATCCCGTTGTTGAAATAGCAAATACAAAACAAGATGTAAAAGCGGCACGGGTAGGATTCGAACCGGGGGTCTTTGGGTTATAAGTCTCACTCTCTATCGACTGAGCTATCTCGGTTCGCTTGGTTTGCGAAGGGACAAAAGAGGTTTTGACGCGGTGATTTTGCGGTCGAAACTATCACGTGATTTAACCCGTTTCATCAACGCTTGAACAATGGCCGCTTCACGCAAGCATTCTTCATACAACTTATCATGCTACACCTAAAGTTGTATGAAAAGATTTAACAACCATTTTTACACAGCGTTTTTTTACACAGCGTTTTAACAGTGTAGACAATGATAGACCTAGGTCCGAGGATTTTCGGGACATTTCCTGAATGGGTTCATCAAATTAAGTCATTAGCTTGTAATTCATATCAGATTGCTGAGATCGGCTATAGAATATAGTAGTTAAACGCACGCAATGACAATTCATTTTGGTAGTAAGGCACCAGTTCATAGACTATGAACTCACTTGACATATATCTAGTTATCTTATCATCTAACTGTCACGAGACTGTCCAAAAGTTTTATCTTAATCAAACTACGATTACCGTATCTCAAAAACCAAATGCGAAATCTGTATAATCATGATACGGAAGGTACAGACATATATTAGAGAACGCCAAAACTAAATCTCAGATCATTCTTAGCTTGAAACTCACAATCGTTTGTTCATCATTTTGATATTTTTGACTAGACATGGTTTCTAGGATGGCTATGGATTTCGTCGTCTTTATTGTTGCGTTGCTCGGTTTGATAACAGCTGGTAAGACAAAAACTGATTCCGAAGACCATTTATTTCATTCCTTAAATGAGATTTGTTTTTTTATTATGTGTATTTGGAATAGTATTGAATAATTATAACAACAAGTTCGATAAAATATAACGCCTTTTATCGTTCGTTCGTTCGTTCGTTCGTTCGTGTCTCCTCAGATCAACATGATCGAGATTAAAGTTTCAAAATTAAATCTTTTTCATCGTGCGATTGCTGCGATGGCCGTCTAATTCACAAGGGCCAGGTCTTCATCCATGCAGCCCACTCCACCACACTGCAATATGTGGTCCATTGTATGGGTTTCTCCGCAGTCGCATAGCATGCAGAGGGTATCTCCTTCATGATTGGCATAGCCCCATCTTGCCATGTTGGCCCTACACCGCCCCATTCTTGTCCTCATTCAGTTCAGGCATTGCCACTCTGGCCACTTCAAGTTTAGTCCTTTGATGAGTATGGGCTTGGCTGATGGTGGAGGATTCTACTCAGGCGGTATATAGGACAGGATCGAGGAAGCTGTGTTGGTATGCAAGGCGTCTGTGGGGCGGTTGGTGTCCGTACAACTTGATTGTGTCTGTCATCTGTGAACTGCTTCAATTGCGCCTTTAGGCAGATGTTAACGCGTCTTTGGCCTGGAAATCCGATGCCAGCGAGATGACATATCTTCTCAACTTTTGTTGTTTTCAGGCAGCCTATGATCTTTTGATATGTGTTGTTGAGTGTGATGTCAAGCTTCTTCACATGGGCTGATCTGCTCCATACTGGGCAAGCATATTCTGCTGATGACATGCATAGGGCAGCAGCTGCAGTTTGTACAGTCATTGGGGTCAGCGCCATTGTGTGAAGTTACTAGCTTCCCAATAAGGTCATTTCAAGATTCCACTTTGCCTATCGTCTTCTTGATGTGCGTCTTATAGGATAAGGTGCGATCGAGTTTTACACCTAGGTACACTGGATGCTCGCAGTGATTTAGCTGCACATTGTTCCACTCCATCTTCAGTTCTCTCTTCGCCTCCCTGTTCTTGAGGTGGAAGGCACACACATGGGTCTTGGATGGGTTTGCTCGCAGGTAGTTTTCTCGGTAGTATTCCGAAAGGTTTGCGAGCGCTGTGTTGAGATGGAGTTCAACAGCTTCGAAGGTACTATGGTGGGCTGTAATGCAGGTGTCATCTAGTACATAGATGAAGTTTCGATTATTCTCAGTTGATGGGATGTCAGCAGTGTAGATGTTGTAGAGTGTTGGCGCCTGGACGCCACCCTGGGGGAGACCGTTTTTCTGTTTCCGCCATCTACTCTTCTGTCCATCAAGTTCAACAAAGAAGCGTCTGTTCTGCATCATCTTCTGGATGAATCTGGTAATGCTGAGGTTATCTGTGATGTCACGAAGTTTTGCCACTAGCTTTTGGTGATTGACAGTGTCATAAGCAGCAGATAGGTCTAAAAATACTGCACCTGTGATGAGGTTGTTCTGTAAACCGTCTTCGATGTGTTGGGTCAGGTAGAGAAGTTGTCCCGTAGTGGATTTTCCTGCTCGGAAGCCTGCCCGATCACAGTTTAGTTGGCTGTCAACGTGGGGCGCAATTCTGGTGAGAATGAGGCGTTCAAGCAGGTTGTATGTTTGGCACATGAGTGAGATCGTTCAGGAGCCTTTTAATGAAACGTAACATAATTATAGAAGTTACCCCGGCCATAGGATAGAGTGCCAGCCCAATCAGGCACTTGCCCATCTCCACTTCATTTCCTTCAATTAACATGATTAAGCGGCTCGAATTGGGCATCATGAAAAAATTGAACCATTTTGTGGTGGGAAGTGCAAGTGAAGAGTAAAGGTTCGGTATGTCGCGAATGATTGTGATTATGACCAGATATGTTCTGCGTCTCTATCATTTAACAAAAAGGGGATAAAAACGATTTAAATGACAATGCCATGACAGACTTGAAGCGCGTTTCCACCATCTTCCAAGTTGCCATGGTTGAAATGAACATGAACAAACGTCACATTTTGTATCCATCCACATTTTTTTCTTTTAAAATGTGTTACGGTGATATTTGCTATCAACTTATTATTGCAGGAACTTGTTATGAGGTGTGCTACGGTGACCTGGGATGCTTTGATGACACGTTCCCGTGTCACCAGTGGCCCCCAGATACTCCTGCCGATGTCGGGACGACTTTCAGACTCTTCACGCGAGAGGACCCGACCACGGGCACGCTCCTGGATCGAAAGGACTGGACGACCATCAGGTCTTCCAGCTTCAGAGCTGACCGAGAGACGAAGTTACTCGTCCACGGCTGGACGGACAGTATGACCGGAGACACTTGGTCCTTGATGACCAACACACTATTGGAGAACGTGAGTGACGTCATACAGTACCGAACATGATATCACTTTTTATACAATACAATTTTTTTTTAAACATAAAAAATAAACTAACAAATATGTGATTTGGTTTGAGAACATCGAGTACAAGCACGACATAATACAGGGTCTGTTGTTGCTAATTCTAGGTAGCGTCTCTGAGACCAACTGTAAACAAAAACAAATTGTAAGTATAGTCTCGCAATAATGATCTTCCATTCCAGCCCACTTCATAAAAATGTTGCAATTGTTGTAAGTGTCCAATTATTGTAACTACCATGGCAACAGCTGTAATGCTCCATGGTAATTGGATGTTGACCGAATAGTTACAATAATTGCAAGTGTTTTATGAAACGGGCTACCAGATCTTCTCAGGAAATTTCTAAAATTATGTGTTCGTCGATATAGTATGTTTGCTACCATGCAACTTCATATTTTGAACCTGAGTATGTTGAATGTTTTGATAAATGCTGTGCGTTGGTAAAAAATAAACATGCATTCTCTGATGTGGTTGCAGCACGATGTCAACGTCCTCCAGGTGGACTGGTCGAGCGGCGCCGCTACCTTATACTTCCAGAGCCGGGCGAACACCCGCGTGGTCGGGCGAGAGATCGGGCGGATGATCGAAGCCTTGTACTTGTCGACCGGGGCGTCGTTCCGTAGCATGCACGTCATCGGCCACAGCCTCGGTGCCCACATCGGCGGCTATGCGGGGGAGGCTTGCGCTAACAACCTCGGACGCATTTCAGGTAGGTTCATACTACACTAATGAAAGCCATACGTACCGGTACCATTCCTATGTGACCAGTCTGATGACAGATACGTAATGTCCCTCAAGAACTCCATTAGAATAGCACATTTCCAAAGTACTCCTCCAACCCTTACATTAACCCTCCTCACTCACTATCCATAATGCAAAGCCTCGAAACTCTTATTTGGCTAGTAGACCAAATGGAATAGACCAAACGGGTCAAGACCAAGCAGCAAAGTACCATTACCTGATCGGTGCGTAACGTTGGGGATGGATGTTACTGCATTTTAGCTCAAATTCATATAAATAAAGTCACTACAAAATATTGCAATAAGGCCTTCTTTTTTAATCATTGTGTCAAAGAAATCACGTAGCTGATGTATTCGATAATTTTCCCCGACATTTATTTTCGTCAGATATATCATAAGCTGTAATAATGCTCTTCATCGGCGTTGGTTAATAACTGAATGCTCAGTGCTTTGTTCAAGTGGCTGAGAAAATAAATCACAATCGATGTCGGTAGGGATCGAACCCACGACCTCCTGGTAACTAGACGGGGATCATAAAGTACGGCAGTAAAGCCCTCTGCAGACAGAGCAGACTCGACCCGATCCGACTGGTTTTCATTCGGATCGGCTCAGTTTTCAGTGCCTCGCGACACACATTTTGCCAGTCGAGAGACAGTCGGATGCCAGTTAAGGCCGATTCAACACGATGAATCGGCTCCGACCGACCGGGCCCAACTCTAGCCTGATTAAAACTAGTCGGTTCAGGTCGAGTCGGCTCTGTCTGCAGAGGGCTTTAGACGTCACAGCTATTCGTTGCCATGGTTAATGGCTCTAAACAATGTCAGGCAAGCAAGATATGTATGACCTAGCGGTTGCTAAGAAAGCAATTGTCCAGCTTCAGCCGACTAGGAAAAGCCCAAATTATAGGACATTTTGCTTGGAACCATTATATTGTATTATGTTATAACAAAAGGATGTGAAATGACTGCTGTTTTACACTATACCCACTAATAACATAACCAGGGGCGTAGACAACGGGGGGGGGGGGGGGGGGGGGGATGAGGGGGATGCATCACCCCCACCTCACAAGGTGGGGGGATGACATGTACAATCATCCCCCCCCCCCCCCAGGTTTTAGCGAAGGATATATTTTGTTGTGTGTGTATCTGTATATGAGTGGGAAAGAAAACATAAGTTGTATGAGCTAAGACTTGTTAATTCTAACGTTTAAAAAGGCAATTTATACATCCATTTTCAATTTTCGCTGCGCGCTTCGCGCGCGAACAGATTATCTCAGTTTGTTGTGTAACTTGCGTATGGTCTTGGGTGAGTATTTTTTTCTGTATACCGGGCCACGTAGTTCCAGTGTAGGCTGGCATTGCTCTGGCTGCTTGTGTGACGTGCACCAAATTGCACCATTTCAAGTATATATATCAATGCAAAATCTTCTCCGTGGGAAGGAGATACCCCCTCCCAAAACCCTCCTATTTGGCTCTGCCCCAGCCTCGCAGCTTCGCCCCTCGGGACTCATTCTTGGCAATAGGCTAAGTTGAATCATATATAATGTGGCATATGGTGATGTTGGAACTGTGTATGACGCTAAATATAAATACAATATTTGTGTTTGTGTTGGGGTGCATATTCATTAGTGTGTCAATTATTTGTTTTCTTCGTGAACATATATTCAAAATTTCTGGTCGATCAAATCATAACACGCTTTCCAGATACAGTCACTGTTAAGCCCTAATTTCCAATCTAGGTAAGCACCAGATTGCACAATTTCAAGTCCAAAAATGCAAAAGCTCCCTAACGTGGGAGGGGGATACCCCCATCCCACACCTTCCCCCCGCTCAGTCTCTTCGCTCCCTCGGGCTTGGTCGCTTCGCTCCTTGCAACGGTCTCACTCTCACATCTGGCTCAAAGTTGGAAGCACTGTGAGTGTGGTTGGGCATGAGCCCCTACACACATACAATCGTGAGCCCCCATAGGTTTTGCCCCCCACCCCCAAATCCAAAACTTCTTCCGGCACGCCATATAAACATCTACACCCCCCCCCACCCCCCCCCCCCCCCCCCCCACTGAGAGGACTTTCAAGCAATTGTCTTGGTCTCGAAATATTTCGGCAGGTGGTCTCGGCCGCGAACAAATTGTTCTTGGTCCGGTGAACGGCAAATCATCCCCCCAGGTGTCAGAACCTGTCTACGCCACTGAACATAACAATCGTTTTCCTCCTTTTGTAGCAATGGACCCGGCTGGTCCGTTCTACACAGGCGATCTCCACAAAGAGTGTCGGCTAGATCGGACAGACGCCATCTTTATTGACGCGATCCATACGGATGGTGAGGATCTCACTGGCGCGGGTGGTGACGGCAATGGACTTCTAGATCAGGTAGAATTATTGAGAAGAGTGTGTTTTTTCTTTTTGAAACTATGGGTCATAAATAAATAGCCATGTTCGATTTATGTAGCGCTTAATATGTTACAATATCATCTTTAAGAGCTTTACACTATATAGGATACAATACAAACTGTGCGCACCATCTCCACTCCATGGGGAGCATTACTTTCTAGCGGCTCATGGGCATTGAGAATACCATTACATTACGGCCTTTACCTCACACCAGGTTCCCATGTATACACCTGGGTAAAGAGTTGCACAGTGGATTAATTATCTTGCTGGATGACAAATGCAGTGGGCATAATATACTACACTGGATTCGAACTCGGGACCTCACTGATTAAAAAGCACGCGCTCTACCAATGAAGCAAAAAGGAAAATAACAATCCATACTAGCCGAATAGAAATCTAATCCTCTTTTTATTTGTATGGGCTCGTGATTCATTTAGTATTAATCATTTATCTTTGTGGAGATCGCCTGTGTAGAACGGACCAGCCGGGTCCATTGCAAGCATATAACAATTGTTCTTTATTTCGTTTGTAGCCTATTTATTACAATAAAGATTCAATTTATATAACACGTACCTTATAATTATGATTGATAATCATCTCTATATTGCGCTTTAAATGATTACCCTAGTCATCGGACACACACACGCAATCTTCTTCTTCTTTCGTATCCGACATCTACACAAGTCCAGAATATTAAATATTTGACCATGACTTTGCACATCGCAGGGCCTTCTCATTTGCAGCCATCATATCTTCTTGACTACACTGTTCCTCAAGGTTAGGACATTGAAGGATGTGTTGCATGGTTTGTAATGTGCCACAGTCGCAGTTAATGTTGTCATCATCTGTATATCCCCACTTTTCATGTTGACTTTGCATCGACCCATGTCTTCCAGTCTTGCTTGTGTCCTGGGGGTAACTGCTCCTTAGTAGGAAGAGGTAGCTTGTCATGGTGGCGGTAACTGCTGCGCCTCTCCTCCCATAGTCTACATCTGGCCACCTGTGGGGATTCGGTCAGCGGTTGGACAGAGTGTAGGAAGCTTTCCCTCGATTTGAGCCGTTTCTGGATGGTTGAATGTCATAACATGGATGGCGGCTATCCTGGCTTTGTCTGACACGCTCCACGCTACTGGCTACTGACCGGCGTAAATCGGGTGGAGCAATGCCGGACAGGACATATAGGCTGTTTACATCTGTCGGCTTTAGACAACCAGCGATTGCTCTGCAGCTATCGTTGAGTGTTGGGTCAAGTTTCTTTGAGTGTGAGGATCTTTCCCAGACTGGGCACGCATACTCCGCAGCAGAATAACATAGCGCAAGAGCTGTTGCCCCTAGTGTAGAATGCACTGGCACCCCAGGAGGAGTTTGCCAGTTTCCGGAGGAGGTTGTTCCTGGTCCTCACTTTCCCCCTCACCTTTTCGATATGCTGCTTGAATGAAAGTGTCCGATCAAGGGTAACGCCAAGGTACACTGGATGTTCGTAGTGGTCAAGGGGAGTACCATTCCATGTGAGTGATAGTTTCTTCCAAGCCTCGCGGTTGCGTAGATGGAATAAGCAATCCTGGGTCTTGGTAGGGTTTGCTTTCAGCTGGTTGTTTCTGTATGTTAAGGTGTTCTCTATCTCATTGGTTTCGCTGTTCTGAGTGGCAATGCCGAGATCGTCAGCATAGATGGAATTCCTTGTGCCTGGTGAGACAGGTTGGTCGTTCGTGTAGATGTTGAACAGGACAGGAGTGAGAACACTGCCCTGTGGGAGTCCATTCCTCTGTATCCTCCACCTGCTGCTCCACAAAGAAACGTTTGTTTTCTAGTAGCAATTTGGATGAGTGTGGTCAGATGAATGTCACTTGTCATCTTGTACAGCTTATTAAGGAGTAATCGATGGTTCACTGTGTCATAAGCAGCAGTAAGGTCTACAAACACTACGCCGGTAGGTTGGTTTATCTCAAAGCCATCTTCAATGAACGGAGTCAAGTTGAGAATCTGACTTGTGCATGACCTCCCAGGACGAAAGCCGGCCTGCTCAGGGGTTAGTCTCCGTTAGATGTTGTTCCGTAATAGGGTCAAGCCTGTTCAAGATGAGGCGCTCAAAAAGCTTGTAGAGATGGCATAGGTAGTAGGGAGATTGGTCTATAGCTTTTGGCCACTTGTGGATCTTTGCCTGGTTTGAGGATAGCGATTATTCGAGCTTTCCTCCAGATCTTTGGTAGTATCCTCGGGGATGTGCTTCTTTGATATTTTTTGGGTCAATTTGATAAATTTCTCGTAGTTGGCTGGAGTAGGGTCAAGATCAATCCGCACATGACGTGCACATTCTTCTCCCTTGGGAGCAATACATTCTGCCGGGTCCACATTAATACACCTGCATGCGTGTATTTTGACACCACTCTTTCTATCTCTCTTTCAAATTTGCTGTCAATTTGAAAAAAGCAAATTATCAATCGGATAATTTGGTATTGCATTATTGATAATCAATTCTTGAAACGTATGTATTTCCCCGCAGCTCGGTCACCAGGACTTCTATCCAAACGGTGGCCAGGACATGCCCGGCTGCGACCTTCTACCTCCGCTTCCATCCTGCGACCATTCTCGCGTCCTCGAGTTCTACATCGAGAGCATCTCGTCATCGTGTTCTTTCTCCTCCACGAGATGGGCACGGACCTTCGACGACATCGACAGTGTGAAGTCGCAGGCGTGCTTCGGCTAGTGATTGCCCACAGATGGGCTACCACGCTGATGCCAGTAAAGGCACTGGGGCCTTCTACCTCCAAACTAACCCAGTATCACCCTACTGCATGTAGAGTGTAGAACTGGATCCAAAATAATGTTTATAGTTCCCTTATTTCATGTAAATATAATCGTAGTATAAAGCTTGCTCCCTGCATGTCATATACAACTCCCATATATAATATACTGTATTTCAACAGATCACAGAGAACGATATATAATTTGATTTTCGGCTTGTTACAGAGTTTGTTGTTTGTACATAAAATGGTAAGACAATACTTAATTCAATTTAAAATGTTTTACTGCTCATTATTGAAACAAATCTTATCGTTCATTATTTATTGCCCATTGTTTATACACGGAGGATTCCTGTACAGAGTGTCCCTAAAAACGAAACCCAAGTTTGACGGTTAATTTTTATATGATTAAGAAATGTTTGTCAGAATTGTACACATCACTGGAAAGGTCATACATTTTTACTTCCATATGAATATGATACCATACAGATAATCAAAACATCACGCATGACTGATTCCAGACCATCAAGGCCCCGTTGCAGAAAGGGATACAATCGATTGTAAGTTACAATTACAATTACAATTACAATTACAATTGCAATTAAGTCAGAAAATTGTCACGTTTCAACAAATCAGATTTGCGCATCTAGAACACAAGTCATGATCGGACTTACAATTAATTGTAACTTACAATCGATTGTATCTCTTTCCGCAACGGGGCCCTGAAGTGGTACTGTCCGAAACCCAATTGTTCCAAATGATAGACAGCTGTTACATTTGGTTCATGCGGTGTTTTAAGACAGGAAATGGGTTATGTAACAATTTTATTCATTCAGCAAGGGCGTTGTTAATTGACATAATTAATGAGAAAAAATTACTGAAAATAACTGCAGGTTTCCATTTATTCGTTTTCCCTTCGAAACGGAAACAGAAGCTTGCCCGACGGTGCAGCTAACTGCAGAGCGGAACGTTTCTAATTATGTAGAAGTCGTCTACAATTTTGAATAATCGGTTTCGGAGAGTACACTTCACATTGTCTTTAATCAGTCATGCACTCATGCGTGATGTTTTTTTATTATCCTTATGGTGTCATTCGGAAGACAAGAATATGAGCCTTCCAGTGATGTCTAGAATTCTGACAAACATTTCTTAATCGTTGAGAAATTTACCGTCAAACTTGGGTTTCGTTTTTTTAGGGACACTCTGTATAGCTGTGTTCAGATGAAGATTCAGTTGAATTTATTGACATGTTTTAAAAACCTAAACACGTGGTTTCAGAATATTTAATAACAAATATCTTCAAAAACATGTCAACGCAGAAATCAATCAATTTAATTAAATATTGTATAGTTCTGATCACGTTTTACTATAAGTTGTTTTTACTACTTCATGGTGTATTATCAAACGAAACCGGTACTACAGGACTATACTGCAATGTTCATGAATAATGTAGATTACGGTACTAAAACAAGGCATAATTCAAATGTATGTGCAATTAACATTCATTAGTGTAATTTTGTATAAGAAAATATATCACATTTTCAGCAAAGACGAGTTTGGTTCGGGGGAGGTACAATGACCGACTAATGTTCATAGCTATAGTTCATGAGAAGATCAATATTATTTAATGTTGCGTCATCTGCCGGAAAAATACGAGAAAACATGCTCTAATAATACCATATAACAACTCAATATGAATGATATTGATAATTTGCTGATCGCCTGGAGATGAATAAAGTTATCTGTGCACACTGGTATAATAATGGTTCATAATAGTGCTTGGGTACTGGAGCCCCCCTCCTAACAGAAATATTGTGAAAGTATGTCAATATCCCCTAATTAAAACACGTTCCTACCATTGGATAGGTTATCCACACCAAGCTCGATCGCTTCGCTCCGTCGCCAGCCCCTGCTCCCCCCCCCCCCCCCCAATACAAAACAAGTTTTCATTCATATCGGCACTCTATATGCGTCTAGTTTGGTCTACTGAATTGTATTCAAGAGTCGGGCCATTTTCACTCAAATTCACACGAAATTCGACTAATATGATTTTAAATTGTGGTCGGACTTGTGTGCTGGAAGTGTATATGTATGTTCGTTTGTGCTCGCATGTGTGAGACAGTTTGTTGTGAGTGCATAATGTATGTACTTATGCACGTATGTGTGAGTGTGTGTATGTGTGTCTGTGCGTGTGTGTGTGTCTGTGTGTGTGTATGCGTGTGTGTGTGTGTGTGTGTGCGTGTGTGTGTGTGTGTGTGTGTGTGCGTATGTGTGTGTGTGTGTGTGTGTGTGTGTGTGTGTGTGTGTGTGTGTGTGTGTGTGTGTGTGTGTGTGTGTGTGTGTGTGTGTGTGTGTGTGTGTGTGTGTGTGTGTGTGTGTGTGTGTGTGTGTGTGTGTGTGTGTGTGTGTGTGTGTGTGGTGTGTATTATATTTGTGTGCATGTATAGTTCCGTTTGTGTTTGTATATCGGTATAATCCTGAGGGAGACCGTGGGAGGGGAATACTCCCCTCCCACACCCTCCTGTGTGGTCGTACCGCTCCCTTGCATGACCCCCCCCCCCCCCCCCCCTCCCCATTTCTCTAAACAGATATTCGCCACTGGTATAAACTTAGTAGTATCAGTAGTAGTAGTTGTTGTAGTGGTAGTGGTAGTGGTGGTAGTGGTAGTGGTAGTGGTAGTGGTAGTGGTAGTGGTAGTGGTAGTGGTAGTGGTAGCGGTAGCGGTAGTGGTAGTGGTAGTGGTAATAGTAGCAGTAGTAGTAGTAGTAGTAGTAGTAGTAGTAGTAGTAGTAGTAGTAGTAGTAGTAGTAGTAGTAGTAGTAGTAGTAGTAGTAGTAGTAGTAGTAGTAGTAGTAGTAGTAGTATAGTAGTATATAGTAGTAGTACTTGTTCTTCTAGTTCTTTTTCTTCTCCTCCTTCTTGTTTTTCGTCTTCTTGTTCTTGTTCTTGTTCTTGTTCTTCTTTTTCTTATTATTTCTCCTATTATTCTTCTTATTATTATTCTTCATATTCTTATTCTTCCTTTTCCTGTTCTTCTTCTTATTATTGTTATAGTAGTAGTAGCTTATCCTTGACATTTATTGTAGAATAGTGATAACTTCAATATTACGAATTGGATTTGTTTGATTGCGAATATTGTATATTATTTAGTGTTACTGTGTTTCTACGTTGTGTTTGGTCTTTTGCTGCCCTTGCCCATTTCACTGTTTAATTACTTTGCTCTGTCAGCGTAAAGAAATTGATCACTTGATGTGATTAAACGAATCAATTTTTAAATATCCGTGTCCGTTATTACACTCATTATTAACGCTTTCTCCATGTATTTGTGTTATTACAACATATTCAAATAATGTAATAATTGAATTACCGTATGCGATATATATTTTGCTCCAGTTATTGAATTGTTAGGCTAATTATAAAAACAAATGTTCGATTATACGTTAGCAAATAATATTAGACCCTCGATCTGTTGGCGATGGCCTTGGTATGACGTAAGTAAACTATGGATCGTATTAACCCATTCTACGCTGAATTGGACTTGTTTATCATTTGGGGCCAATCAGTGGAGAACGGATTCTTAGTTTCGGTGGACTAATCCCGTAACCATAGCAGGGAGCCAATAACAAGGCTGCTTGAGTAGCCCACCGACCACCGATCGCCATTCTCAGTTCGACTAGTTCTAGGTACGTGGTCGAGAGCGGAACAAGTTCATTTCAAAAGAGAGAAAGAGCCGAGCTGACAGGGTTGGATATAGATTCCAAGTACCTTTTTCTCTCAACAGTTTATCATCCTTAGTTGTATGAGTTCTTAGTTTGTGTTTATTCACCACCGATCATCATTTTTCAGTTTGTCACGTTCTAGATACGTTCTAGATACGTGGTTCAAACTAGAGAACGGAGCTAATAGGGTTGAATATTACGATTTTGTTTCCTTTTCTCACATCCATGTCATCGGTGTTCCATTTCGACTGTGTTTATGAGTTCTTAGTTTGTGTTTCTTCTCGCCAACTCTGGTAACAGAAAGGACGATTAGAAATAGAGGGAGGCAACTTTTGATTGTGTCAGTTTTTACAAGAGTTATCTAGAGGCGACATGGCCTAACGATGGATTGGCGGATTCTGAAATATTTCCAAATTCTGTGGATGGTGGCCCTGACTTCAGCTGTTGGTAAGTTTATTAAAGCATAGACGTAGTATACTAGACAATCGACGAATAATGTCGCCTTGATCCGATGGTAGTCACCGCGTAATACCTTATTCTATGGGTTACATGTTTAAGGTTAAATTATTTGCACAATGAGCTCGCTAGGGCATGCCTGTGGAATTTATTCTTGTTGCCAAGTGTTTTACGCTAATGCATGCCTCGTCGAGTCATAAATGCTAAAGATCATTTATGGTGTCGGGATCAGCAAATCCTGAAAGTTACATTTTGTCGCTGGGCACGTAAAAAGGGAAATGGCTGATATTATCGTTAAATTTCGATTTTATGTTTATTTTACTACTTTTGAGAAAATAAACAATTTCAAAAGGACAAAATTAAAAATTGCGCGCATTGGGGCTGCAGAAGGGCAAACAGGTTATAGCCCGTTTTCACGAACTGCCGAGTGGTGACATTTGGGTAAGAATCAACACGCTTCATGTATGACGAATGAAATGTATAATTTGACGAAGTTTCCGCAAAAACCTCTGCATGTATAGGTAAGGCTACAACTTGAACCAATTTTAACTGATTTGTGTGTTTGGCATACACGCTATGTAAAAAGTTCCTACCATCTCTACCAATATAAACATTTTAATTCAAAGATATAGAGAAACTGACCAGAAATATATAATGTGATTGAAAAAGAGCAA
This sequence comes from Echinarachnius parma, assembly GCA_037951105.1. Taxonomy (NCBI): domain Eukaryota; kingdom Metazoa; phylum Echinodermata; class Echinoidea; order Clypeasteroida; family Echinarachniidae; genus Echinarachnius; species Echinarachnius parma. The sequence goes on along the minus strand of JBAMJV010004882.1, from coordinate 42,808 downwards.
AATGGGATTCCAACGGGATTCGAACCCGAGACCTCCGGATCGCTAGACCGGTGCTCTTACCTAGTACGGCGTTTAAACCGGACTATTTGAATTCGAAATATTGATCGATTGTATCCGCACCATTGATATTGCAAACATTTTGTAAGAAAATGTTTAACCTGGAATTACTAGGGATACGATATATTTAGGTAATACAGAAACGAATATTCTAGTGTGTTCGTAGGTAACATTATTTTGTTCATCTATTTAAAGATGCATGTATAGTAGGCAAAGTTAATTACTGTATTATTTTGGACTATACGGAAAGCAATGTGTATACCTATGATCTGTAAATATACCCTGTTCCTGAAATAGCGATGTAGACACACATTTGAGAAAGAGAGGGCACATATTTGTCTTGATATTTGGGTGAATCACTGTATAAAGTGTACATCAGCGTGCACATAAAATAAAAGTTACGATAAGCTGTATGCATCACAAACATACATAAACATGATAAAACGATTGCTCAAATGTTGAGTGGTAATTATTATCTGATTGATGAATGCAATATCGGATCATTTGAAATTCCAAAAAACAATTTATACAGCGCTCTTGTCATGTCCGTAAGAGGTTGAATATTAATGAAACACGTTGGCCAATCATGCATATCCCAACAGCTTACTTAGTTTGATTCGAACCCTCCAATTTAATTGGAATGTTTCTAAGATTAACTCGTATTGTTTCCAGTTTTGTGTGTTACAGTATATTATTGTAAAGTGCTAAGAGATAATGTTAATCTTATTGTGCGCTATATTTATCGAGATTATTATAAACGAAGTCATTTTTTGACATGTCTGTGTACACTATGTAAGGCTGCAATAATAGTAATACAATCAAACGGCAGCATACCGTAATGAAAACATCACAACACGGCATCATCATTGTTTTAAATTACGTTATTGTTCTTGTTAACAACATAAATAGCCGTTAAATAAAACTTTATAACAATCATAATCTGTTTAACAGTATCAACATTTCAGTGTACAAGCTCTTGTTATAGGTGATATAAATATTAGATAATGAAAATGCTAATATCATAGTAACTAAAACACAATTGCGATATTACAAAAAATAATCGATTTTTGTATCTGCCCAAACAAAAAAGTATATATCTGAGGTACTTGGAGTACGGTTGGGATACGGTAGCTGAAAGTAAGGCGAAACATATTGATTGAGGGCGTATTGTGAGATAAATAATTTACTAAAATGGAGCCAATGTATTACATGAAGTGACATTTTATAATATCATTCTAACCATCTTTATATGGTATATTAAGATGTTAAACGGTGTGTGTTTCGGTATTTTACCTACTGTATACAGAGTCATATATGATTCAATCTCTCGTGTGATAGGAATACAAATGAAAGTAGTTGATTACGTCGAACTATCATGTGTTTTATTAACTGTTCGACCAAAAATCATAGTGCATACATCAATGTATATAGCACACAGACTCAATGATATATGCTTTTACAAGAAAATGTCATTATAATTGGCATTATAAATGGCATTATAATGCATACAAAGGAAATTTGTTTTATACCATAACACGCTCATTTTCTACAAATAGCCAACATATCTACGTGATATTGCCCTTTGAAATAATGTCAGCGCAGGAATCAACTACCTATGTCATTTTTGTATTCGTAAGTAACGTATAATTTATTAAAAATTACTTACGAATGCAATACATTTTGTTGAATATCTCCCAAAATGAGTATTTGAAAATGATAAATCCTTGCACATACTAGCGTTATGTTATCTCTCACTAATCTACATACATATTGAAGCTACGACATGCTGAAGTGTATACGTAGGTAATGCCATTTTTGTTACCAAACGGGCCTTTTCAGCTTTTGACGTTTCTGGCGGCTATACAATAAAAACACTAGGATTTTTGATAATGCATTTCAATAGTAGACACATGAGGGTTTAAGTTGAGCACAAACTTTCAATCGTGTGACGAATTTTTCAATAAGGTTGTTGGGCGTGCTAAAAAATGCATTCGTAGGCAACGCTTAAAATTTACCACTGGGTACAAAATCACATGATTGCCCGTTACTTACACAAACTCATATATTGAGTCCTGACATATGCAACAACTTCCCATGTGGAAATAAACCAATTCGTATCAGGTCTCCTTCTAAGATTTTAACCGGTCAAACAAATAGTTAAGAGATTTTTTTCAAAAGTGGTCAAAAATAGCATGTTTTTTGTTCCTGTAGAACAAAATATAAATGCAATGGTCACATATTTTGTATGGCGCGAAAGGTCTCGCCGAGATGCATCTGCTCAAAGAAAAATCAAGATTGTAGGACCTTTCAAAAAAATCAAATAGGACTGAACATGCCGTGTACACTTTTCGTTGGAATCGACCATATACGTATATTTCTTTCCCGGCCACTGGCATATCTACACATCTCTGTGTCCTTCTAAAAATGCAACGCCCCAATGGTGCCCCCACCCCCACCTGTAATTTTGTCGCTGCGCCACTGAGTGTGTGTGTGCGTATGCGTGTGTGCAATGTGCACTCATGTGCGCTATAGCATCCAACGTTATCTAAAATGAATGACAAAATGTGTACATTGATTGTCCCAAAATGAAATCGAATACTCAAAACGTGGTCATTGAGCATGACGTGTTAAATTGTATGCATGAAGTTGAAATTTGGCCGCACATTCTCGAATTCGACTGATCATAAATGAACTTATGTGGTTATACACATAATCCAATGCGTATATACGAATTCGATTGTATTTATTCTAAATTTTAAAGACCGAAGCCAACGTCGATTTAAACAAAAAGTATGAAATTGAGCGGAAAGACCTATACAGAGTGTCCCAGAAAGGTTGCAACACTTACGATCGTTAATTTCTTCGACACCATCGACCAAATGTCATTATTTTTTATTTCATTGGATAGAACATTCTTTTTCCAACAAAATGATACCATGAACATGGATTTTGGGTAAGGCGTTTTGATGCTAGGGCCATTTTTCTGAGGCAATGTCGTTTCCCAAATTTGCTACTTTTTCGTCTCCAGCGATCCGCTGAGCACTGAGGCATTCTCTCCTCACGGCCTGCCATACAATTCGCTGGACAAAAGAACCGCATGACTGCTCTCCCTTTGTAAGGAAGACAATGTGAGCCATTCTTATGTACAGCTAATTCTACGGCAGGCCGTGGGGCGAGAATGTCTCAGTGTTCCGAGGATCGCTGGAGACGAAAAAGTAGCAAATTTAGGAAACAACATTGCCTCAGAAAAATGGCCCTAAGATCCAAACGCCTTACCCAAAATCCATGTTCATGGTATCATTTTGTTGGAAAAAGAATGTTCTATCCAATGAAATAAAAAATAATGACATTTGGTCGATGGTGTCGAAGAAATTAACGATCGTAAGTGTTGCAACCTTTCTGGGACACTCTGTATAATGTAAATCACCCAAGGTAAAAAATAAATTATGATTAACGTACAATGTATGTGTTATCAATTTAACCCAAGGCGGCCAGACATCGTCATGTGTACAGGATGTGTTAACGGACTACACGTATTGCACAGACGGCTATGTAACAAACGACTGGTACCAAGCCAGGGAATACTGCAGGGACACCTTTAACGGTGAATTGGCGTCGCTATCCACAGGCAGAGACAGAAACATGATGATCGAGTCGGTCGAGGGTCTATCGCCTAACGCCTACTCGTAAGTCTTTTTTTGTTGATTAACTAAATTATTTACAGAGATAATTGTTGTAAATGAATACTATGTTGTTTCCTTTATAATCTGATCAATACATATTTGTTTTATGTTTTATTTTATTGGATTTACTTTATTTGTATTCATATATCGGTAGAAATCTCAAACTGATCAGCAGCGGTGCTGATATGATCAGTGTACATTGTGAACATCAAAACATACATAGTAAAACAAAATTACTACAATAAACTAATTTATGCAACTTTAAATAAAATTCTAAACATTAATTTAGAGTGCAAAATATCGAAAAGTAGAAGATAATTACAAAACTAAACTACCCCTTTAAAGTGCCCTTCATTATCTGATGCTGATACAGAAATGTGTCGCACAAAGGCACTTCACTCATTATCACAACATAATTTACCATCTTTAATCTTTAATGTTTTAATCGCCGAGGTGGAGTGTTTTTACTCATTTCACTGATAATCCGTGCGCGACCAAACATTGCATCGTTAGTTATTCAGTTAACTTTTTCAAAGCCGTGGCATTCCAGTGGTTGCAATTTCTTCACTTTGTTACACTTCTTGTGTATTCTTCATTTGCCGAATACAATATTAATAATAATAATAAACAAATATACCATGCACTGAGAGCCTCTAGTTGAAATTATGGATTCCGAGGTGACCGGAAAAGCACTATGTTCTGAGGGTCGTAGACCCGAAGAACATAGTGCTTTTTCTGTCACCGAGGAATCCATAATTTCACTAGTGGCTCGAAATAGTGCATGATATATTTGTTTTATATCCTTCGCATAATCATAATCATCGCAAAAAAAAAAGATTTCAATTAAATTAAAGAAAAATATAAAGAAAACCAAAACATTGATCATGGAACCATCACTGCACTGACTATGTTCTGTTTGTGACACTGACCCCCTTTGTGCAATAGACCTAGCGCAGAGCGCGTATTGCGCTATCTTTCCATTCATGGTTACGCGCATTAACAACTAATGCGCACCCAAATGCAAAACGCGCGCATCAAAGTGAATAATTAACCTGCTTTAAATACTACACACGTGTAATTGTATGGAGAAAATAGTTATTCGTACATTACACATACAGCTAGTGCAGTGCACACCGCGGCCGATTGTTAAATGACGAATTAGTGTCACGACCACAGAAGGACAACGATGCACTATGTGCATCATTGTCGTAATTTTAAAATTCGAATACCGCTACGTTATACATGAAATGCATCTCTAGAATATTCTTTTGAACTTATTGATATTCACGGGTGAAAATGTGCTGTATTTCTTTTTAAATAACTCTTTGAGAAATCTCGTCGAGCATCTTTCGCAAGCTAAAACAATACCTCTGCTCGCAGGGAAGATTTATAACACGCATCTCTATGGGCTCAATATTATCACCCGGCGTCTATGACGTCATTCATGGAATAGCATTTACTATTCCATGAATGACGTCACGCATAGCACATTTTTCTCCATGGGCATAACTATGTTTGGTCACATGACGCTATGTAGACCAATCACTGAACAGGATTTCATGCATGTAGGATATAATAATAACTATTGGTATGCCTAGCATAGCCAAACTTAAAGGGACTTAGTAACATTTTCCAAATCCTCAAAATCCAATTGAAATTCTAGCGGTTCACTCATACCTAGTTGTATTTTTATAAACAAAAAAAGCATGGGACAGGTTTCGGTTTTTAAAATGTCCCTTTCGTTAAAAAGATATTTACGATTGAAGTGTTCAGATGTCAAAATATCCAACGGATCGTCAGAACCGTGTACAAAGTGAGTGCATGTGAGTTGGTGAATGTCACTTTGCATTTTTGCTCATTACTCGGCCATATTAAGTCCATTTAACGTGAAATTTTCACACAACACCTAGTGGACATATCAGATAACAATAATATATAATTGTTTCAACCACTCATCACTTTTTGCAAAGTTACTAGATCCCTTTAATTGGACATGTGTGCAGATTTCAATTAATTGCACATGTACATATTGTAGGCGTAGTATGCGCGCGACGAGAAATTCAAAATGGCCGCCAACCTGTCTATACAGACCACCTGTATTTAACGACCGCTTTTCACCGGTCCCTTGAGCGGTCGCTATAGACAGGTTTTACTGTAATTATGTGCACATGCATTAATACAGACGAACAAGCATCACTGGATACCAGTCTTAGTTATTAAAATCATATTTGACACAAATTGGACTGGTTTCCCTTTAAGATCGCTTACGTATTAGTCAACTAATTCAAATACGTACCATTACAGTACAAAATTTTTCTCTGCTCATCATTAAAAACATATCTGTTTGTTTGGTCTTTAATCCCCAGAAACTGTTGGATCGGAAATAATGACATATACTCGGAGAGCAGTTTTCGCGTTCTGACAACCAACCGCGATACCATCTTTGTCCAATGGTATTCTCTCCCGGGCGCTGAAGGTTGCGTTTACATAGACTTGAGCGACGAGAAGTGGAGAACTGCGAGTTGCGTAGGCGAGGATCCTAGAGGAGTAGTCTGCCAGATCGCCGACGGGACGATCAATGGCAATACAAGTAAGTTCAACTTAATATGTTGTGTGAACGTGTGCGTGTGTGTGTGTGTGTGTGTGGGGGGGGGGGGGGGGGGGGACTAATTATCTTGGTATATTTCTTTAGAGAAACTGTACTCCTTTGGTGAACCACAACATTATGTTTATACTTATAGTAGGGTCCACGGTTTTATCATGAATGAGCCCCGTTGCAGAAAGAGATGCACTCGATTGTAAGTTTTGTAAGTCAGAACATTTGCGCGTTTCAACCAATCAGATTCGTGCATTTAGAACACATGATCTGATTTACAATTAATTGTAACTTACACTCGATTGTATCTCTTTCTGCATCGCGGTCATGGCGTCGTTGTCGATGATGTGCCAACCTGGCCAAATGTTACAGCTCCGAGTAAACGCGATTAGCCTTCCAGATGATTTAATCCGGGATTGCATCATCATGCACTGTTTAAACGCTGTGTAAAAAAAACGCTGTGTAAACATGGTTGTTAAATCTTTTCATACAACTTTAGGAGTAGCATGATAAGTTGTATGAAGAAGGGTTGCGTGAAGCGGCCATTTTTCAAGCGTTGATGAAACGTGTTAAATCAACTCTGTCACATATTGGACGGGGCTCGTGAGAACCATTTGAACATCAGTGATCAGAAATCCGGCGCCCGTTATTAAACAAAAGGAGCCGGGCGAAAATCGCTGAATTTGGGAGCAGGTTTCGGTGCCCTGCGAAAGTCGACCGACCCCTAAAAACACAGCGGAGTCCGCAGTGATCGAGAAGACACCGGCCGTATTCCTGGCGAAAATGCCCTTTTGAGCTCGCAGAGAAGTCGGGCGGGCTCCGTTTTGGATATGTGACGGTCCCTTTAAAGTGGACTTCCATACGATTTCAAGCTTCTAATGATTGAAAGACAGATATTCTAGGTCAATAAACACAATTTTGTATGAAAAAAGTATGATTGTGGGTTCTTATAATTGGTTTTGAAATTATAATGACACAAATTCGCGAGCGAGCTTGTTCTATCCCACAATGCACCAATTTGTGACGTGTGACCCTCACTATGCGCCTATCTATGTTTTTGCACTGCAGCGAATGTGTTCTTTTGATCGGACCAATACAATGCTCGTAATGAATAGTTTAGTCCACGCTGCGCCACTGACCGTGCCTTTGAGCATGACTGCATTGTTGAACCGTTTGAAAATACTTGCCTGCCCGATATTGTAACACGTTTGGCTTTCATTGGAATTTGAATAGACACAAAGTTCTGTAAACGTGGTTATTGAATTTGCTGGCTCTGCATGACCGGCTATTATGAATGACACATGCAGTGATCACAATGCAGTGGCACCGGATTCAAGCCTACTCAAGAAATTGAGTAAAGTGAGGGTGCTACGTAAGGGTCTCATGATTGTGTGCGGTAAATTTAAGTATTTCCTCAGAGTTAATGATATTAGAAAAATCTCTTAGAAATCAACCAAAGTGAGTCAAATCCTGAAAATATTCAAGCACATCCCTAGATTTATTTCCAATATACTGTTTTTTTGTTTCAATCGTCCGGAATTCTCCTTTAAGAGTGGTTATAAACCTTCTTTATAGATTATAAAAGTACTACAAAACATACTATTATACTGAGAAGTGCATAATTCCCGTCACTTCTACTTCTATTTGTATATTGCCACTTGGGTATCACTAATAATGGAAATAATCTTCGTTGTTCAAACCACTATCATAATTATCTTCTGACTGAACACTGGAGGCTGCCATGTTTTCCAACTATACCATATGAAACGTCACTGACCTTGCATTAACAAAAGCGGGATACGTAACCACTAACCACCGACATATCAGTAGATTCAACAATAGCGTGGTTCTCGTTCCTTTTGTTATTTTAAGTGTAATGGCAATCAGTCTGGGAAGATTATTGTTGCCAATGTCTTTACTATATGTTTTATTATAAATTTCATGTTTTATATTTCATATTACATAATGCACTTTAATCAGTGCACGCTCAGATGTGCTCAGATGATGTTTCATGCATAGTACCTTTGGAAAACATGGCATCCTCGAATGGTCATTTAAAACAGGTGATAGTGGTTTTAAAAAAAGGAAGAAGATTATTTCCATTATTTGTGATACCCAATGCGAGAGGAGGTAACAGGAATTATGCACTTATCAGTACGAGTAAGCGAACATTCCATCGTTTCGTTTCCATTTAAACTTACGTTGTCCCTTTTCCCCCTTTATATAGATTGTCCGTCAAATATGCTGCCGTACGGATCCGACTGCTTCTGGTTTTCTTTCGACGAGCGCACCGCGGATGAAGCGAGCGCGGCGTGCGCGTCAATGGGAATGAAGCTGGCCGTTGTGACTGACAGTGCAATGAACGACGAGTTCCAATCATATCTGTACACCATGGGGTAATATGAATTGATGTAGTATATCAGTACAATCTTTTGGGGGGCAATAGTAAACGTAAATTTCATGTACATTTTGTGAAGTTCAAACAATAACATTTTTGACAGACGGTATATTAAAGGTTCCCTGAAGTCCAAATGCAAGTTGCCTTCAACTATTGTGTATTAGTGTATACATCAACTATGTGTTAACTATTTGACCTACATATGTTTTGTATATTTTTAAACATTTTAGCAATTATTTTCTTCAGTATGCCAAGGCCCAACTCTAAAAAAAAAACCTCTCCAGAGTAAAAACCCCTTGTGACATCATTTCCCAATCACAGGTCAACTAACAAGGGATGAACAAAAGATGAAACAAATAATTGCTAAAATGTTTACAAATATACAAAACATATGTAGGTCAAATAGTTAACAAATAGTTGATGTATATACAAATACACAATAGTTGAAGGCAACTTGCATTTTGATTTCAGAGAACCTTTAAACGATGTATCTTCTTAGACATCCACATCTATTAAGAAATAACTTGATTCCAGGGTGAAAATCAACTTTAAGTATTACCTTTACCCATTCAGGACTGGTCCCGCAAATTATCGGGCTATGGTCCATGGATAATTCGTGTTATAACAACAATAGTCAATCCTGAACGGGCTAAACATGTACGATGCTTGAAACCTATTGTATGCCATGGTCGACTCTATAATATTGTATTGCTTTAACTTTGATACACGCAATCGATAGGTGTGGAATAAAAAAGCTAGACACTTGACTTCTTACCAAGCTTCTGCGGGGGAGTATACAGGGTGGCCCCCAAAAATCGGAACGGGGCACTTCCCAAAATATAATACCACAATGTTTATGTTCATCGGATAGGGTGTCCTTTCCAATGAAAAACGATCCCAAGAACAGTAATTTTGGTCAGGTCGTTTTTGTTTAAGGACGCAGTGAGTGAGACCATGTCAGGTGCCGATTTATGTCGATTTTGACCTAGTCAATGCCAGTCAATGACACCATGTCAGGTTCTCTTTTTTGTCAATTTGTATTGAGCCAGCGCTTGATGAATCGCACGAACCGCCGTTCATAGCGTTGAGCATCGCGCACTGTTGTTAGTGTGCACTCATGGGCATGGTCGCTGAATGGTATTACGTACAAGGAGTGCGGTTAAACTGGCATTGACTAGGTCAAAATCGACATAAATCGGCACCTGACATGGTCTCACTCACTGCGTCCTTAAACAAAAACTACCTGACCAAAATTAATGTTCTTGGGATCGCTTTTCATTGGAAAGGACACCCTATCCGATGAACATAAACATTGTGGTATTATATTTTGGGAAGTGCCCCGTTCCGTTTTTTTTGGGCCACCCTGTATATGCTATTCATGTAGTTCTGTCCAAAGTACCGATTCAAGTGGGTTCTTGCAATCTAAATCTTTGGCACTCAAGAAGCTGAATACTAATATTAATTCTGACATTTCGTTTAGGTCAACATCTTCGAATACTGAGTCGGCGCCCAGGAGGTCGATACTGACGGATCATAAATTATATGTATAGCGCGGATGAGTGTGGTTCTTGCATACGATGCCTTGGACATATTTATATATATTTTTTCTAAATTTCTTGTAAGATATTGTCTTCGGGTACTGAGTCGTGGAGACCAATACTGACGGACCATATAATTCCGTATAGAGTTCGGTTCTTGCATATACGATACCCTGAAAAAATGTATACATAGTCGTTCTAAATTTCTTGTAGATCTACATCTGCGGGTACTGAGTCGTGGATCAGTGCTCAGGAGGTCGATACTGGCGAATCAAGTGGCATGAATACTGCGGTAGAATATGGCACGAGTTTGGTTCTTGCATACGATGATTTTGGCACCTACGCTGGCCCTGAGAATCCTATTTGCGGGGCCCTCAGTCGAGATAGTACTAGTCCGTCCTGGAAACACTATGCGTGCGACGATGCGGTTGAACTTCACCGGTACATTTGTCAATCGCGTGGTAAGTGGTATTTTTTTCTTCTTCTTCTTCTACAGTCACGACCCACGAGTAACAATGTCTGTTGTTATTGTTAATATAGTTTTTCCCGCTCAATTTGACACTTTTTTCAATAGAATTCATTACGGGTCATTCACATTCACGCATTGCCGCGTAATCGTTGGTATCGGTCTTTCAAATTTCGGATAAGTGCATAGCGAATTTATGCATACGCATTTGCTTTCGTGAATAGACACAAGAGTTCAGTTATGGGCATTCGAATTCGCGAATGTGCAGCCAAATGTCAACTTGGTGCATATAACGCGTCATGCCCTTTCACGAATTCGAATGACCGAGGAGGCGCCAATGTAATCTACGTGCCAATTTGAATGACCATTGATAAAAATGTATGCTCTTTGTGCAAATTCACTTGCTCCGACGTGATTTTGAACGACTATTTACGAATTCGAATGCTGCTGTGACACGGCGATCTCAAATCGCGCGAATTCGTTTGCTCATTATCAATTTGAATGACGCAATCGCGAAAGGGAGCGGGGTAACCTATATTATATGCACCTAACCTGGTTTAGGAAATCCAATGTGCAGCTTCATTCACCCCTCAGAATACGCATCCCCTTTTAGGCCCAGTCCCATACTGACGATTTTCACGGCGACTCGCAACGATTTGACATTGGTCGAGAAAATCGCTTGTATCCCATTGAGCGTCGAATGCTTACGAACGTTGCGAATTTGGATTCGCCAACTTTTCTGACGAATGTTGGCAAAAATCAGGGTTTGCCTCTGCCACCCTGATTTTTGCCAACATTCGTCAGAAAAGTTAGCAAATCCAAAATTCGCAACGTTCGTAAGCATTCGCCGCTCAATGGGTCAATTTTATATAGGAACCAAATGATCATTGTGGTCGCTAGCATTGGCGAATCAAAAAGAACTTCAGCGACACCGTCTTATATACAACCGTTTGCAAAGGCTTACGACTGTTTTGCGAACGCTTGCAACTGTTTGCGGAAAAATGAATTCGCAAAGAAAAGTTGTACATGTTCAAAATTTCTTTGCGACAAGAACAACTGTTTGCGACAATGAAAACTGTTTGCGAACTTTCTTGCAACCTTTTACGAACCTTTTGCAATATTTTACGAATCCTGGCGAAATCCCAAATTCGCTACGTTCGCAAGCATTCGCCGCTCAAATGGCATCGTATCGGTTATGTTGCGCATCGTGAAGAAAATCGTGAAAGCGGAGCCAAAATCACCGTCTTCAACTGTTCAAAACAATCGCCACGCCACAACGATGTTCACCAAAATCGTTGTATATACCGTTGCATATTCGTGTCAAGTCGTTCCACATCGTTGCAATTCGCTGCGACTCGTATCGCTTCGTTGTCATGGCGTTCTTCGCGATGCGCAACGGTTTGAAGAACGAATTACAACGACTCGCGACGACCCGAGCGATTTTCACCGAGCTGAAATGGGCCGTAAAGCCAAACCTAGCCGGAACAACTCATGCGTGCAGTCCGAATAAAATAACGACTATGCTCAATTGGGTCGTAGTGCCAATTTACGCGCGGGAACAATGCTAGAGATTAGGTACTAAAACGTAGTCTAATGCACCTAAAAAATATGCAAACTGAACACGTTCCAATTCAAAACAATCACTCCTTTTTGAGAACATATAATTCGAAGAAATATTAAGAAGAAAATGTGTCGAAAATAAATGACATACTCGGCATGCATGTATAGCTGCATAGCATGCTAGACAAGGGCGAGGGTCCCGGGGAGGGGTGCGTTCGATGGCGATTTCGAGTACTTTAAAGGTAAAATACCTCATATCAGAGCATATGTACCGGATAGCCAGATATATTGGCTAGCTTTTAAAAACAAAATCTTGAAAAAATAAGTGGTTTTAGATATAGAAAAATTGAAATTACGGCTGACTTAGCCAGCCGTAATCTTTCCACTGCGTGTTATGTCTATGGAAGGTGTATTGGAGAGGCGAGGGTCCGGGGGAGGGGTGCGTTCGATGGCGATTTCGAGTACTTTAAAGGTAAAATACCTCATATCAGAGCATATGTACCGGATAACCAGATATATTGGCTAGCTTTTAAAAACAAAATCTTGAAAAAATAAGTGGTTTTAGATATAGAAAAATTGAAATTACGGCTGACTTAGCCAGCCGTAATCTTTCGACTGTGTGTTATGTCTATGGGAGGTGTATTGGAAAGGCGAGGGTTCGGGGGAGGGGTGCGTTCGATGGCGATTTCGAGTACTTTAAAGGTAAAATACCTCATATCAGAGCATATGTACCGGATAGCCAGATATATTGGCTAGCTTTTAAAAAAGAAATCTCGAAAAAAAAAGTGTCTTTAAATATGAAAAAATTGAAATTACGGCTGGCATAGCCAGCCGTAATCTTTCGACCCCGTGTTGTAGCTATGGGCGCTATATTACATAGACGGGGGTCGCGGGGAGGGGTACGTTCAATGGCGATTTCAGGTACTTTAACGGTAAAATACCTCATATGAGACCATATGTGGGGGGTAGCCAGATATATTAGCTAGCTTTTAAAAAGGAAATCTCGAAAAAAAAGTGTCTTTAAGTATGAAAAAATTGAAATTACGGCTACGGCTGGCATAGCCAGCCGTAATCTTTCGGCCCCGTGTTGTAGCTATGGGCGCTATATTACATAGACGGGGGTCGCGGGGAGGGGTACGTTCAATGGCGATTTCGGGTACTTTAACGATAAAATACCTCATATGAGACCATATGTGGGGGGTAGCCAGATATATTAGCTAGCTTTTAAAAAAGAAATCTCGAAAAAAAAAGTGTCTTTAAGTATGAAAAAATTGAAATTACGGCTGACTTAGCCAGCCGTAATCTTTCCACTGCGTGTTATGTCTATGGAAGGTGTATTGGATATGCGAGGGTCCGGGGGAGGGGTGCGTTCGATGGCGATTTCGAGTACTTTAAAGGTAAAATACCTCATATCAGAGCATATGTACCGGATAGCCAGATATATTGGCTAGCTTTTAAAAAATAAATCTCGAAAAAAAAAGTGGTTTTAAATATTGAAAAAATAAAATTACTCAGGCTGAAGCCAGCCGTAATCTTTCCACTGCGTGTTATGTCTATGGGAGGTGTATTGGATAGGCGAGGGTCCGGGGGAGGGGTGCGTTCGATGGCGATTTCGGGTACTTTAACGGTAAAATACCTCATATGAGACCATAATGGGGGGGTAGCCAGATATATTAGCTAGCTTTTAAAAAAGAAATCTCGAAAAAAAAAGTGTCTTTAAGTATGAAAAAATTGAAATTACGGCTGGCATAGCCAGCCGTAATCTTTCGGCCCCGTGTTGTAGCTATGGGCGCTATATTACATAGACGGGGGTCGCGGGGAGGGGTACGTTCAACGGCGATTTCAGGTACTTTAACGGTAAAATACCTCATATGAGACCATATGTGGGGGTAGCCAGATATATTAGCTAGCTTTTAAAAAAGAAATCTCGAAAAAAAAGGTGTCTTTAAGTATGAAAAAATTGAAATTACTGCTGGCATAGCCAGCCGTAATCTTTCGGCCCCGTGTTGTAGCTATGGGCGCTACGGGGGTCGCGGGGAGGGGTACGTTCAATGGCGATTTCGGGTACTTTAACGGTAAAATACCTCATATGAGACCATATGTGGGGGGTAGCCAGATATATTAGCTAGCTTTTAAAAAAGAAATCTCGAAAAAAAAAGTGTCTTTAAGTATGAAAAAATTGAAATTACGGCTGGCATAGCCAGCCGTAATCTTTCCACTGCGTGTTATGTCTATGGGAGGTGTATTGGATAGGCGAGGGTCCGGGGGAGGGGTGCGTTCGATGGCGATTTCGAGTACTTTAAAGGTAAAATACCTAATATCAGAGCATATGTACCGGATAGCCAGATATATTGGCTAGCTTTTTTTAAAAAAATCTCGAAAAAAAAAGTGGTTTTAAATATTGAAAAAATGAAATTACTCAGGCTGAAGCCAGCCGTAATCTTTCCACTGCGTGTTATGTCTATGGGAGGTGTATTGGATAGGCGAGGGTCCGGGGGAGGGGTGCGTTCGATGGCGATTTCGAGTACTTTAAAGGTAAAATACCTCATATCAGAGCATATGTACCGGATAGCCAGATATATTGGCTAGCTTTTAAAACAGAAATCTCGAAAAAAAAAGTGTCTTTAAGTATGAAAAAATTGAAATTACGGCTGGCATAGCCAGCCGTAATCTTTCGACCCCGTGTTGTAGCTATGGGCGCTATATTACATAGACGGGGGTCGCGGGGAGGGGTACGTTCAATGGCGATTTCAGGTACTTTAACGGTAAAATACCTCATATGAGACCATATGTGGGGGGTAGCCAGATATATTAGCTAGCTTTTAAAAAAGAAATCTCGAAAAAAAAAGTGTCTTTAAGTATGAAAAAATTGAAATTACTGCTGGCATAGCCAGCCGTAATCTTTCCACTGCGTGTTATGTCTATGGGAGGTGTATTGGATAGGCGAGGGTCCGGGGGAGGGGTGCGTTCGATGGCGATTTCGAGTACTTTAAAGGTAAAATACCTCATATCAGAGCATATGTACCGGATAGCCAGATATATTGGCTAGCTTTTAAAAAAGAAATCTCGAAAAAAAAAGTGTCTTTAAGTATTAAAAAATAGAAATTACGGCTGGCATAGCCAGCCGTAATCTTTCGACCCCGTGTTGTAGCTATGGGCGCTATATTACATAGACGGGGGTCGCGGGGAGGGGTACGTTCAATGGCGATTTCAGGTACTTTAACGGTAAAATACCTCATATGAGACCATATGTGGGGGGTAGCCAGATATATTAGCTAGCTTTTAAAAAAGAAATCTCGAAAAAAAAAGTGTCTTTAAGTATGAAAAAATTGAAATTACGGCTGGCATAGCCAGCCGTAATCTTTCGGCCTCGTGTTGTAGCTATGGGCGCTATATTACATAGACGGGGGTCGCGGGGAGGGGTACGTTCAACGGCGATTTAAGGTACTTTAAAGGTAAAATACCTCATATGAGACCATATGTGGGGGGTAGCCAGATATATTAGCTAGCTTTTAAAAAAGAAATCTCGAAAAAAAAAGTGTCTTTAAGTATGAAAAAATTGAAATTACTGCTGGCATAGCCAGCCGTAATCTTTCCACTGCGTGTTATGTCTATGGGAGGTGTATTGGATAGGCGAGGGTCCGGGGGAGGGGTGCGTTGATGGCGATTTCGAGTTCTTTAAAGGTAAAATACCTCATATCAGAGCATATGTACCGGATAGCCAGATATATTGGCTAGCTTTTAAAAAAAAAATCTCGAAAAAAAAAGTGGTTTTAAATATTGAAAAAATGAAATTACTCAGGCTGAAGCCAGCCGTAATCTTTCCACTGCGTGTTATGTCTATGGGAGGTGTATTGGATAGGCGAGGGTCCGGGGGAGGGGTGCGTTCGATGGCGATTTCGAGTACTTTAAAGGTAAAATACCTCATATCAGAGCATATGTACCGGATAGCCAGATATATTGGCTAGCTTTTAAAACAGAAATCTCGAAAAAAAAAGTGTCTTTAAGTATGAAAAAATTGAAATTACGGCTGGCATAGCCAGCCGTAATCTTTCGACCCCGTGTTGTAGCTATGGGCGCTATATTACATAGACGGGGGTCGCGGGGAGGGGTACGTTCAATGGCGATTTCAGGTACTTTAACGGTAAAATACCTCATATGAGACCATATGTGGGGGGTAGCCAGATATATTAGCTAGCTTTTAAAAAAGAAATCTCGAAAAAAAAAGTGTCTTTAAGTATGAAAAAATTGAAATTACTGCTGGCATAGCCAGCCGTAATCTTTCCACTGCGTGTTATGTCTATGGGAGGTGTATTGGATAGGCGAGGGTCCGGGGGAGGGGTGCGTTCGATGGCGATTTCGAGTACTTTAAAGGTAAAATACCTCATATCAGAGCATATGTACCGGATAGCCAGATATATTGGCTAGCTTTTAAAAAAGAAATCTCGAAAAAAAAAGTGTCTTTAAGTATTAAAAAATAGAAATTACGGCTGGCATAGCCAGCCGTAATCTTTCGACCCCGTGTTGTAGCTATGGGCGCTATATTACATAGACGGGGGTCGCGGGGAGGGGTACGTTCAATGGCGATTTCAGGTACTTTAACGGTAAAATACCTCATATGAGACCATATGTGGGGGGTAGCCAGATATATTAGCTAGCTTTTAAAAAAGAAATCTCGAAAAAAAAAGTGTCTTTAAGTATGAAAAAATTGAAATTACGGCTGGCATAGCCAGCCGTAATCTTTCGGCCTCGTGTTGTAGCTATGGGCGCTATATTACATAGACGGGGGTCGCGGGGAGGGGTACGTTCAACGGCGATTTAAGGTACTTTAAAGGTAAAATACCTCATATGAGACCATATGTGGGGGGTAGCCAGATATATTAGCTAGCTTTTAAAAAAGAAATCTCGAAAAAAAAAGTGTCTTTAAGTATGAAAAAATTGAAATTACTGCTGGCATAGCCAGCCGTAATCTTTCCACTGCGTGTTATGTCTATGGGAGGTGTATTGGATAGGCGAGGGTCCGGGGGAGGGGTGCGTTCGATGGCGATTTCGAGTACTTTAAAGGTAAAATACCTCATATCAGAGCATATGTACCGGATAGCCAGATATATTGGCTAGCTTTTAAAAAAAAATCTCGAAAAAAAACAGTGGTTTTAAATATTGAAAAAATGAAATTACTCAGGCTGAAGCCAGCCGTAATCTTTCCACTGCGTGTTATGTCTATGGGAGGTGTATTGGAGAGGCGAGGGTCCGGGGGAGGGGTGCGTTGATGGCGATTTCGAGTTCTTTAAAGGTAAAATACCTCATATCAGAGCATATGTACCGGATAGCCAGATATATTGGCTAGCTTTTAAAAAAGAAATCTCGAAAAAAAAAGTGTCTTTAAGTATGAAAAAATTGAAATTACGGCTGGCATAGCCAGCCGTAATCTTTCGACCCCGTGTTGTAGCTATGGGCGCTATATTACATAGACGGGGGTCGCGGGGAGGGGTACGTTCAATGGCGATTTCAGGTACTTTAACGGTAAAATACCTCATATGAGACCATATGTGGGGGGTAGCCAGATATATTAGCTAGCTTTTAAAAAAGAAATCTCGAAAAAAAAAGTGTCTTTAAGTATGAAAAAATTGAAATTACTGCTGGCATAGCCAGCCGTAATCTTTCCACTGCGTGTTATGTCTATGGGAGGTGTATTGGATAGGCGAGGGTCCGGGGGAGGGGTGCGTTCGATGGCGATTTCGAGTACTTTAAAGGTAAAATACCTCATATCAGAGCATATGTACCGGATAGCCAGATATATTGGCTAGCTTTTAAAAAAAAATCTCGAAAAAAAACAGTGGTTTTAAATATTGAAAAAATGAAATTACTCAGGCTGAAGCCAGCCGTAATCTTTCCACTGCGTGTTATGTCTATGGGAGGTGTATTGGAGAGGCGAGGGTCCGGGGGAGGGGTGCGTTGATGGCGATTTCGAGTTCTTTAAAGGTAAAATACCTCATATCAGAGCATATGTACCGGATAGCCAGATATATTGGCTAGCTTTTTAAAAAGAAATCTCGAAAAAAAAAGTGTCTTTAAGTATGAAAAAATTGAAATTACGGCTGGCATAGCCAGCCGTAATCTTTCGACCCCGTGTTGTAGCTATGGGCGCTATATTACATAGACGGGGGTCGCGGGGAGGGGTACGTTCAATGGCGATTTCAGGTACTTTAACGGTAAAATACCTCATATGAGACCATATGTGGGGGGTAGCCAGATATATTAGCTAGCTTTTAAAAAAGAAATCTCGAAAAAAAAAGTGTCTTTAAGTATGAAAAAATTGAAATTACTGCTGGCATAGCCAGCCGTAATCTTTCCACTGCGTGTTATGTCTATGGGAGGTGTATTGGATAGGCGAGGGTCCGGGGGAGGGGTGCGTTCGATGGCGATTTCGAGTACTTTAAAGGTAAAATACCTCATATCAGAGCATATGTACCGGATAGCCAGATATATTGGCTAGCTTTTAAAAAAGAAATCTCGAAAAAAAAAGTGTCTTTAAGTATGAAAAAATTGAAATTACGGCTGGCATAGCCAGCCGTAATCTTTCGACCCCGTGTTGTAGCTATGGGCGCTATATTACATAGACGGGGGTCGCGGGGAGGGGTACGTTCAATGGCGATTTCAGGTACTTTAACGGTAAAATACCTCATATGAGACCATATGTGGGGGGTAGCCAGATATATTAGCTAGCTTTTAAAAAAGAAATCTCGAAAAAAAAAGTGTCTTTAAGTATGAAAAAATTGAAATTACTGCTGGCATAGCCAGCCGTAATCTTTCCACTGCGTGTTATGTCTATGGGAGGTGTATTGGATAGGCGAGGGTCCGGGGGAGGGGTGCGTTCGATGGCGATTTCGAGTACTTTAAAGGTAAAATACCTCATATCAGAGCATATGTACCGGATAGCCAGATATATTGGCTAGCTTTTAAAAAAAAATCTCGAAAAAAAACAGTGGTTTTAAATATTGAAAAAATGAAATTACTCAGGCTGAAGCCAGCCGTAATCTTTCCACTGCGTGTTATGTCTATGGGAGGTGTATTGGAGAGGCGAGGGTCCGGGGGAGGGGTGCGTTGATGGCGATTTCGAGTTCTTTAAAGGTAAAATACCTCATATCAGAGCATATGTACCGGATAGCCAGATATATTGGCTAGCTTTTAAAAAAGAAATCTCGAAAAAAAAAGTGTCTTTAAGTATGAAAAAATTGAAATTACGGCTGGCATAGCCAGCCGTAATCTTTCGACCCCGTGTTGTAGCTATGGGCGCTATATTACATAGACGGGGGTCGCGGGGAGGGGTACGTTCAATGGCGATTTCAGGTACTTTAACGGTAAAATACCTCATATGAGACCATATGTGGGGGGTAGCCAGATATATTAGCTAGCTTTTAAAAAAGAAATCTCGAAAAAAAGAGTGTCTTTAAGTATGAAAAAATTGAAATTACTGCTGGCATAGCCAGCCGTAATCTTTCCACTGCGTGTTATGTCTATGGGAGGTGTATTGGATAGGCGAGGGTCCGGGGGAGGGGTGCGTTCGATGGCGATTTCGAGTACTTTAAAGGTAAAATACCTCATATCAGAGCATATGTACCGGATAGCCAGATATATTGGCTAGCTTTTAAAAAAGAAATCTCGAAAAAAAAAGTGTCTTTAAGTATGAAAAAATTGAAATTACGGCTGGCATAGCCAGCCGTAATCTTTCGACCCCGTGTTGTAGCTATGGGCGCTATATTACATAGACGGGGGTCGCGGGGAGGGGTACGTTCAATGGCGATTTCAGGTACTTTAACGGTAAAATACCTCATATGAGACCATATGTGGGGGGTAGCCAGATATATTAGCTAGCTTTTAAAAAAGAAATCTCGAAAAAAAAAGTGTCTTTAAGTATGAAAAAATTGAAATTACTGCTGGCATAGCCAGCCGTAATCTTTCCACTGCGTGTTATGTCTATGGGAGGTGTATTGGATAGGCGAGGGTCCGGGGGAGGGGTGCGTTCGATGGCGATTTCGAGTACTTTAAAGGTAAAATACCTCATATCAGAGCATATGTACCGGATAGCCAGATATATTGGCTAGCTTTTAAAAAAAAATCTCGAAAAAAAACAGTGGTTTTAAATATTGAAAAAATGAAATTACTCAGGCTGAAGCCAGCCGTAATCTTTCCACTGCGTGTTATGTCTATGGGAGGTGTATTGGAGAGGCGAGGGTCCGGGGGAGGGGTGCGTTGATGGCGATTTCGAGTTCTTTAAAGGTAAAATACCTCATATCAGAGCATATGTACCGGATAGCCAGATATATTGGCTAGCTTTTAAAAAAAAAATCTCGAAAAAAAAAGTGGTTTTAAATATTGAAAAAATGAAATTACTCAGGCTGAAGCCAGCCGTAATCTTTCCACTGCGTGTTATGTCTATGGGAGGTGTATTGGATAGGCGAGGGTCCGGGGGAGGGGTGCGTTCGATGGCGATTTCGAGTACTTTAAAGGTAAAATACCTCATATCAGAGCATATGTACCGGATAGCCAGATATATTGGCTAGCTTTTAAAAAAGAAATCTCGAAAAAAAAAGTGTCTTTAAGTATGAAAAAATTGAAATTACGGCTGGCATAGCCAGCCGTAATCTTTCGACCCCGTGTTGTAGCTATGGGCGCTATATTACATAGACGGGGGTCGCGGGGAGGGGTACGTTCAATGGCGATTTCAGGTACTTTAACGGTAAAATACCTCATATGAGACCATATGTGGGGGGTAGCCAGATATATTAGCTAGCTTTTAAAAAAGAAATCTCGAAAAAAAAAGTGTCTTTAAGTATGAAAAAATTGAAATTACTGCTGGCATAGCCAGCCGTAATCTTTCCACTGCGTGTTATGTCTATGGGAGGTGTATTGGATAGGCGAGGGTCCGGGGGAGGGGTGCGTTCGATGGCGATTTCGAGTACTTTAAAGGTAAAATACCTCATATCAGAGCATATGTACCGGATAGCCAGATATATTGGCTAGCTTTTAAAAAAAAATCTCGAAAAAAAACAGTGGTTTTAAATATTGAAAAAATGAAATTACTCAGGCTGAAGCCAGCCGTAATCTTTCCACTGCGTGTTATGTCTATGGGAGGTGTATTGGAGAGGCGAGGGTCCGGGGGAGGGGTGCGTTGATGGCGATTTCGAGTTCTTTAAAGGTAAAATACCTCATATCAGAGCATATGTACCGGATAGCCAGATATATTGGCTAGCTTTTAAAAAAGAAATCTCGAAAAAAAAAGTGTCTTTAAGTATGAAAAAATTGAAATTACGGCTGGCATAGCCAGCCGTAATCTTTCGACCCCGTGTTGTAGCTATGGGCGCTATATTACATAGACGGGGGTCGCGGGGAGGGGTACGTTCAATGGCGATTTCAGGTACTTTAACGGTAAAATACCTCATATGAGACCATATGTGGGGGGTAGCCAGATATATTAGCTAGCTTTTAAAAAAGAAATCTCGAAAAAAAAAGTGTCTTTAAGTATGAAAAAATTGAAATTACTGCTGGCATAGCCAGCCGTAATCTTTCCACTGCGTGTTATGTCTATGGGAGGTGTATTGGATAGGCGAGGGTCCGGGGGAGGGGTGCGTTCGATGGCGATTTCGAGTACTTTAAAGGTAAAATACCTCATATCAGAGCATATGTACCGGATAGCCAGATATATTGGCTAGCTTTTAAAAAAAAATCTCGAAAAAAAACAGTGGTTTTAAATATTGAAAAAATGAAATTACTCAGGCTGAAGCCAGCCGTAATCTTTCCACTGCGTGTTATGTCTATGGGAGGTGTATTGGAGAGGCGAGGGTCCGGGGGAGGGGTGCGTTGATGGCGATTTCGAGTTCTTTAAAGGTAAAATACCTCATATCAGAGCATATGTACCGGATAGCCAGATATATTGGCTAGCTTTTAAAAAAGAAATCTCGAAAAAAAAAGTGTCTTTAAGTATGAAAAAATTGAAATTACGGCTGGCATAGCCAGCCGTAATCTTTCGGCCCCGTGTTGTAGCTATGGGCGCTACGGGGGTCGCGGGGAGGGGTACGTTCAATGGCGATTTCGGGTACTTTAACGGTAAAATACCTCATATGAGACCATATGTGGGGGGTAGCCAGATATATTAGCTAGCTTTTAAAAAAGAAATCTCGAAAAAAAAAGTGTCTTTAAGTATGAAAAAATTGAAATTACGGCTGGCATAGCCAGCCGTAATCTTTCCACTGCGTGTTATGTCTATGGGAGGTGTATTGGATAGGCGAGGGTCCGGGGGAGGGGTGCGTTCGATGGCGATTTCGAGTACTTTAAAGGTAAAATACCTAATATCAGAGCATATGTACCGGATAGCCAGATATATTGGCTAGCTTTTTTTTAAAAAATCTCGAAAAAAAAAGTGGTTTTAAATATTGAAAAAATGAAATTACTCAGGCTGAAGCCAGCCGTAATCTTTCCACTGCGTGTTATGTCTATGGGAGGTGTATTGGATAGGCGAGGGTCCGGGGGAGGGGTGCGTTCGATGGCGATTTCGAGTACTTTAAAGGTAAAATACCTCATATCAGAGCATATGTACCGGATAGCCAGATATATTGGCTAGCTTTTAAAAGAGAAATCTCGAAAAAAAAAGTGTCTTTAAGTATGAAAAAATTGAAATTACGGCTGGCATAGCCAGCCGTAATCTTTCGACCCCGTGTTGTAGCTATGGGCGCTATATTACATAGACGGGGGTCGCGGGGAGGGGTACGTTCAATGGCGATTTCAGGTACTTTAACGGTAAAATACCTCATATGAGACCATATGTGGGGGGTAGCCAGATATATTAGCTAGCTTTTAAAAAAGAAATCTCGAAAAAAAAAGTGTCTTTAAGTATGAAAAAATTGAAATTACTGCTGGCATAGCCAGCCGTAATCTTTCCACTGCGTGTTATGTCTATGGGAGGTGTATTGGATAGGCGAGGGTCCGGGGGAGGGGTGCGTTCGATGGCGATTTCGAGTACTTTAAAGGTAAAATACCTCATATCAGAGCATATGTACCGGATAGCCAGATATATTGGCTAGCTTTTAAAAAAGAAATCTCGAAAAAAAAAGTGTCTTTAAGTATTAAAAAATAGAAATTACGGCTGGCATAGCCAGCCGTAATCTTTCGACCCCGTGTTGTAGCTATGGGCGCTATATTACATAGACGGGGGTCGCGGGGAGGGGTACGTTCAATGGCGATTTCAGGTACTTTAACGGTAAAATACCTCATATGAGACCATATGTGGGGGGTAGCCAGATATATTAGCTAGCTTTTAAAAAAGAAATCTCGAAAAAAAAAGTGTCTTTAAGTATGAAAAAATTGAAATTACGGCTGGCATAGCCAGCCGTAATCTTTCCACTGCGTGTTATGTCTATGGGAGGTGTATTGGATAGGCGAGGGTCCGGGGGAGGGGTGCGTTCGATGGCGATTTCGAGTACTTTAAAGGTAAAATACCTAATATCAGAGCATATGTACCGGATAGCCAGATATATTGGCTAGCTTTTTTTTTAAAAATCTCGAAAAAAAAAGTGGTTTTAAATATTGAAAAAATGAAATTACTCAGGCTGAAGCCAGCCGTAATCTTTCCACTGCGTGTTATGTCTATGGGAGGTGTATTGGATAGGCGAGGGTCCGGGGGAGGGGTGCGTTCGATGGCGATTTCGAGTACTTTAAAGGTAAAATACCTCATATCAGAGCATATGTACCGGATAGCCAGATATATTGGCTAGCTTTTAAAAAAGAAATCTCGAAAAAAAAAGTGTCTTTAAGTATGAAAAAATTGAAATTACGGCTGGCATAGCCAGCCGTAATCTTTCGGCCTCGTGTTGTAGCTATGGGCGCTATATTACATAGACGGGGGTCGCGGGGAGGGGTACGTTCAACGGCGATTTAAGGTACTTTAAAGGTAAAATACCTCATATGAGACCATATGTGGGGGGTAGCCAGATATATTAGCTAGCTTTTAAAAAAGAAATCTCGAAAAAAAAAGTGTCTTTAAGTATGAAAAAATTGAAATTACTGCTGGCATAGCCAGCCGTAATCTTTCCACTGCGTGTTATGTCTATGGGAGGTGTATTGGATAGGCGAGGGTCCGGGGGAGGGGTGCGTTGATGGCGATTTCGAGTTCTTTAAAGGTAAAATACCTCATATGAGACCATATGTGGGGGGTAGCCAGATATATTAGCTAGCTTTTAAAAAAGAAATCTCGAAAAAAAGAGTGTCTTTAAGTATGAAAAAATTGAAATTACTGCTGGCATAGCCAGCCGTAATCTTTCCACTGCGTGTTATGTCTATGGGAGGTGTATTGGATAGGCGAGGGTCCGGGGGAGGGGTGCGTTCGATGGCGATTTCGAGTACTTTAAAGGTAAAATACCTCATATCAGAGCATATGTACCGGATAGCCAGATATATTGGCTAGCTTTTAAAAAAGAAATCTCGAAAAAAAAAGTGTCTTTAAGTATGAAAAAATTGAAATTACGGCTGGCATAGCCAGCCGTAATCTTTCGACCCCGTGTTGTAGCTATGGGCGCTATATTACATAGACGGGGGTCGCGGGGAGGGGTACGTTCAATGGCGATTTCAGGTACTTTAACGGTAAAATACCTCATATGAGACCATATGTGGGGGTAGCCAGATATATTAGCTAGCTTTTAAAAAAGAAATCTCGAAAAAAAAAGTGTCTTTAAGTATGAAAAAATTGAAATTACTGCTGGCATAGCCAGCCGTAATCTTTCCACTGCGTGTTATGTCTATGGGAGGTGTATTGGATAGGCGAGGGTCCGGGGGAGGGGTGCGTTCGATGGCGATTTCGAGTACTTTAAAGGTAAAATACCTCATATCAGAGCATATGTACCGGATAGCCAGATATATTGGCTAGCTTTTAAAAAAAAATCTCGAAAAAAAACAGTGGTTTTAAATATTGAAAAAATGAAATTACTCAGGCTGAAGCCAGCCGTAATCTTTCCACTGCGTGTTATGTCTATGGGAGGTGTATTGGAGAGGCGAGGGTCCGGGGGAGGGGTGCGTTGATGGCGATTTCGAGTTCTTTAAAGGTAAAATACCTCATATCAGAGCATATGTACCGGATAGCCAGATATATTGGCTAGCTTTTTAAAAAAAAATCTCGAAAAAAAAAGTGGTTTTAAATATTGAAAAAATGAAATTACTCAGGCTGAAGCCAGCCGTAATCTTTCCACTGCGTGTTATGTCTATGGGAGGTGTATTGGATAGGCGAGGGTCCGGGGGAGGGGTGCGTTCGATGGCGATTTCGAGTACTTTAAAGGTAAAATACCTCATATCAGAGCATATGTACCGGATAGCCAGATATATTGGCTAGCTTTTAAAAAAGAAATCTCGAAAAAAAAAGTGTCTTTAAGTATGAAAAAATTGAAATTACGGCTGGCATAGCCAGCCGTAATCTTTCGACCCCGTGTTGTAGCTATGGGCGCTATATTACATAGACGGGGGTCGCGGGGAGGGGTACGTTCAATGGCGATTTCAGGTACTTTAACGGTAAAATACCTCATATGAGACCATATGTGGGGGGTAGCCAGATATATTAGCTAGCTTTTAAAAAAGAAATCTCGAAAAAAAAAGTGTCTTTAAGTATGAAAAAATTGAAATTACTGCTGGCATAGCCAGCCGTAATCTTTCCACTGCGTGTTATGTCTATGGGAGGTGTATTGGATAGGCGAGGGTCCGGGGGAGGGGTGCGTTCGATGGCGATTTCGAGTACTTTAAAGGTAAAATACCTCATATCAGAGCATATGTACCGGATAGCCAGATATATTGGCTAGCTTTTAAAAAAAAATCTCGAAAAAAAACAGTGGTTTTAAATATTGAAAAAATGAAATTACTCAGGCTGAAGCCAGCCGTAATCTTTCCACTGCGTGTTATGTCTATGGGAGGTGTATTGGAGAGGCGAGGGTCCGGGGGAGGGGTGCGTTGATGGCGATTTCGAGTTCTTTAAAGGTAAAATACCTCATATCAGAGCATATGTACCGGATAGCCAGATATATTGGCTAGCTTTTAAAAAAGAAATCTCGAAAAAAAAAGTGTCTTTAAGTATGAAAAAATTGAAATTACGGCTGGCATAGCCAGCCGTAATCTTTCGACCCCGTGTTGTAGCTATGGGCGCTATATTACATAGACGGGGGTCGCGGGGAGGGGTACGTTCAATGGCGATTTCAGGTACTTTAACGGTAAAATACCTCATATGAGACCATATGTGGGGGGTAGCCAGATATATTAGCTAGCTTTTAAAAAAGAAATCTCGAAAAAAAAAGTGTCTTTAAGTATGAAAAAATTGAAATTACTGCTGGCATAGCCAGCCGTAATCTTTCCACTGCGTGTTATGTCTATGGGAGGTGTATTGGATAGGCGAGGGTCCGGGGGAGGGGTGCGTTCGATGGCGATTTCGAGTACTTTAAAGGTAAAATACCTCATATCAGAGCATATGTACCGGATAGCCAGATATATTGGCTAGCTTTTAAAAAAAAATCTCGAAAAAAAACAGTGGTTTTAAATATTGAAAAAATGAAATTACTCAGGCTGAAGCCAGCCGTAATCTTTCCACTGCGTGTTATGTCTATGGGAGGTGTATTGGAGAGGCGAGGGTCCGGGGGAGGGGTGCGTTGATGGCGATTTCGAGTTCTTTAAAGGTAAAATACCTCATATCAGAGCATATGTACCGGATAGCCAGATATATTGGCTAGCTTTTAAAAAAGAAATCTCGAAAAAAAAAGTGTCTTTAAGTATGAAAAAATTGAAATTACGGCTGGCATAGCCAGCCGTAATCTTTCGGCCCCGTGTTGTAGCTATGGGCGCTACGGGGGTCGCGGGGAGGGGTACGTTCAATGGCGATTTCGGGTACTTTAACGGTAAAATACCTCATATGAGACCATATGTGGGGGGTAGCCAGATATATTAGCTAGCTTTTAAAAAAGAAATCTCGAAAAAAAAAGTGTCTTTAAGTATGAAAAAATTGAAATTACGGCTGGCATAGCCAGCCGTAATCTTTCCACTGCGTGTTATGTCTATGGGAGGTGTATTGGATAGGCGAGGGTCCGGGGGAGGGGTGCGTTCGATGGCGATTTCGAGTACTTTAAAGGTAAAATACCTAATATCAGAGCATATGTACCGGATAGCCAGATATATTGGCTAGCTTTTTTTTTAAAAATCTCGAAAAAAAAAGTGGTTTTAAATATTGAAAAAATGAAATTACTCAGGCTGAAGCCAGCCGTAATCTTTCCACTGCGTGTTATGTCTATGGGAGGTGTATTGGATAGGCGAGGGTCCGGGGGAGGGGTGCGTTCGATGGCGATTTCGAGTACTTTAAAGGTAAAATACCTCATATCAGAGCATATGTACCGGATAGCCAGATATATTGGCTAGCTTTTAAAAGAGAAATCTCGAAAAAAAAAGTGTCTTTAAGTATGAAAAAATTGAAATTACGGCTGGCATAGCCAGCCGTAATCTTTCGACCCCGTGTTGTAGCTATGGGCGCTATATTACATAGACGGGGGTCGCGGGGAGGGGTACGTTCAATGGCGATTTCAGGTACTTTAACGGTAAAATACCTCATATGAGACCATATGTGGGGGGTAGCCAGATATATTAGCTAGCTTTTAAAAAAGAAATCTCGAAAAAAAAAGTGTCTTTAAGTATGAAAAAATTGAAATTACTGCTGGCATAGCCAGCCGTAATCTTTCCACTGCGTGTTATGTCTATGGGAGGTGTATTGGATAGGCGAGGGTCCGGGGGAGGGGTGCGTTCGATGGCGATTTCGAGTACTTTAAAGGTAAAATACCTCATATCAGAGCATATGTACCGGATAGCCAGATATATTGGCTAGCTTTTAAAAAAGAAATCTCGAAAAAAAAAGTGTCTTTAAGTATTAAAAAATAGAAATTACGGCTGGCATAGCCAGCCGTAATCTTTCGACCCCGTGTTGTAGCTATGGGCGCTATATTACATAGACGGGGGTCGCGGGGAGGGGTACGTTCAATGGCGATTTCAGGTACTTTAACGGTAAAATACCTCATATGAGACCATATGTGGGGGGTAGCCAGATATATTAGCTAGCTTTTAAAAAAGAAATCTCGAAAAAAAAAGTGTCTTTAAGTATGAAAAAATTGAAATTACGGCTGGCATAGCCAGCCGTAATCTTTCGGCCTCGTGTTGTAGCTATGGGCGCTATATTACATAGACGGGGGTCGCGGGGAGGGGTACGTTCAACGGCGATTTAAGGTACTTTAAAGGTAAAATACCTCATATGAGACCATATGTGGGGGGTAGCCAGATATATTAGCTAGCTTTTAAAAAAGAAATCTCGAAAAAAAAAGTGTCTTTAAGTATGAAAAAATTGAAATTACTGCTGGCATAGCCAGCCGTAATCTTTCCACTGCGTGTTATGTCTATGGGAGGTGTATTGGATAGGCGAGGGTCCGGGGGAGGGGTGCGTTGATGGCGATTTCGAGTTCTTTAAAGGTAAAATACCTCATATCAGAGCATATGTACCGGATAGCCAGATATATTGGCTAGCTTTTAAAAAAAAAATCTCGAAAAAAAAAGTGGTTTTAAATATTGAAAAAATGAAATTACTCAGGCTGAAGCCAGCCGTAATCTTTCCACTGCGTGTTATGTCTATGGGATGTGTATTGGATAGGCGAGGGTCCGGGGGAGGGGTGCGTTCGATGGCGATTTCGAGTACTTTAAAGGTAAAATACCTCATATCAGAGCATATGTACCGGATAGCCAGATATATTGGCTAGCTTTTAAAAAAGAAATCTCGAAAAAAAAAGTGTCTTTAAGTATGAAAAAATTGAAATTACGGCTGGCATAGCCAGCCGTAATCTTTCGACCCCGTGTTGTAGCTATGGGCGCTATATTACATAGACGGGGGTCGCGGGGAGGGGTACGTTCAATGGCGATTTCAGGTACTTTAACGGTAAAATACCTCATATGAGACCATATGTGGGGGGTAGCCAGATATATTAGCTAGCTTTTAAAAAAGAAATCTCGAAAAAAAAAGTGTCTTTAAGTATGAAAAAATTGAAATTACTGCTGGCATAGCCAGCCGTAATCTTTCCACTGCGTGTTATGTCTATGGGAGGTGTATTGGATAGGCGAGGGTCCGGGGGAGGGGTGCGTTCGATGGCGATTTCGAGTACTTTAAAGGTAAAATACCTCATATCAGAGCATATGTACCGGATAGCCAGATATATTGGCTAGCTTTTAAAAAAAAATCTCGAAAAAAAACAGTGGTTTTAAATATTGAAAAAATGAAATTACTCAGGCTGAAGCCAGCCGTAATCTTTCCACTGCGTGTTATGTCTATGGGAGGTGTATTGGATAGGCGAGGGTCCGGGGGAGGGGTGCGTTCGATGGCGATTTCGAGTACTTTAAAGGTAAAATACCTCATATCAGAGCATATGTACCGGATAGCCAGATATATTGGCTAGCTTTTAAAAAAGAAATCTCGAAAAAAAAAGTGTCTTTAAGTATGAAAAAATTGAAATTACGGCTGGCATAGCCAGCCGTAATCTTTCGGCCTCGTGTTGTAGCTATGGGCGCTATATTACATAGACGGGGGTCGCGGGGAGGGGTACGTTCAATGGCGATTTCGGGTACTTTAACGGTAAAATACCTCATATGAGACCATATGTGGGGGGTAGCCAGATATATTAGCTAGCTTTTAAAAAAGAAATCTCGAAAAAAAAAGTGTCTTTAAGTATGAAAAAATTGAAATTACGGCTGGCATAGCCAGCCGTAATCTTTCGGCCTCGTGTTGTAGCTATGGGCGCTATATTACATAGACGGGGGTCGCGGGGAGGGGTACGTTCAACGGCGATTTAAGGTACTTTAAAGGTAAAATACCTCATATGAGACCATATGTGGGGGGTAGCCAGATATATTAGCTAGCTTTTAAAAAAGAAATCTCGAAAAAAAAAGTGTCTTTAAGTATGAAAAAATTGAAATTACTGCTGGCATAGCCAGCCGTAATCTTTCCACTGCGTGTTATGTCTATGGGAGGTGTATTGGATAGGCGAGGGTCCGGGGGAGGGGTGCGTTGATGGCGATTTCGAGTTCTTTAAAGGTAAAATACCTCATATCAGAGCATATGTACCGGATAGCCAGATATATTGGCTAGCTTTTAAAAAAAAAATCTCGAAAAAAAAAGTGGTTTTAAATATTGAAAAAATGAAATTACTCAGGCTGAAGCCAGCCGTAATCTTTCCACTGCGTGTTATGTCTATGGGAGGTGTATTGGATAGGCGAGGGTCCGGGGGAGGGGTGCGTTCGATGGCGATTTCGAGTACTTTAAAGGTAAAATACCTCATATCAGAGCATATGTACCGGATAACCAGATATATTGGCTAGCTTTTAAAAAAAAAATCTCGAAAAAAAAAGTGGTTTTAAATATTGAAAAAATGAAATTACTCAGGCTGAAGCCAGCCGTAATCTTTCCACTGCGTGTTATGTCTATGGGAGGTGTATTGGATAGGCGAGGGTCCGGGGGAGGGGTGCGTTCGATGGCGATTTCGAGTACTTTAAAGGTAAAATACCTCATATCAGAGCATATGTACCGGATAGCCAGATATATTGGCTAGCTTTTAAAAAAGAAATCTCGGAAAAAAAAGTGTCTTTAAGTATGAAAAAATTGAAATTACGGCTGGCATAGCCAGCCGTAATCTTTCGACCCCGTGTTGTAGCTATGGGCGCTATATTACATAGACGGGGGTCGCGGGGAGGGGTACGTGCAATGGCGATTTCAGGTACTTTAACGGTAAAATACCTCATATGAGACCATATGTGGGGGTAGCCAGATATATTGGCTAGCTTTTAAAAAAGAAATCTCGAAAAAAAAAGTGTCTTTAAGTATGAAAAAATTGAAATTACTGCTGGCATAGCCAGCCGTAATCTTTCCACTGCGTGTTATGTCTATGGGAGGTGTATTGGATAGGCGAGGGTCCGGGGGAGGGGTGCGTTGATGGCGATTTCGAGTTCTTTAAAGGTAAAATACCTCATATCAGAGCATATGTACCGGATAGCCAGATATATTGGCTAGCTTTTAAAAAAAAAATCTCGAAAAAAAAAGTGGTTTTAAATATTGAAAAAATGAAATTACTCAGGCTGAAGCCAGCCGTAATCTTTCCACTGCGTGTTATGTCTATGGGAGGTGTATTGGATAGGCGAGGGTCCGGGGGAGGGGTACGTTCAATGGCGATTTCAGGTACTTTAACGGTAAAATACCTCATATGAGACCATATGTGGGGGGTAGCCAGATATATTAGCTAGCTTTTAAAAAAAAAATCTCGAAAAAAAAAGTGTCTTTAAGAATGAAAAAATTGAAATTACGGCTGGCATAGCCAGCCGTAATCTTTCGGCCCCGTGTTGTAGCTATGGGCGCTATATTACATAGACGTGGGTCGTGGGGAGGGGTACGTTCAATGGCGATTTCGGCTACTTTAACGGTAAAATACCTCATATGAGACCATATGTGGGGGGTAGCCAGATATATTAGCTAGCTTTTAAAACAAAAATCTCGAAAAAATAAGTGGTTTTAGATATGGAAAAAATGAAATTACGCCGGCTGAAGCCAGCCGTAATCTATGGCTGTGTGTTATGTCTATGGGAGGTATATTGTGTAGGCGAGGGTCGAGGGGAGGGGTGCGTTAAATGACGATTTCGGGTACTTTAACGGTTAAATACCTCATATGAGACCATATGTGGGGGGTAGCCAGATATATTAGCTAGCTTTTAAAAAAAAAAAATCGAAAAAAAAAGTGTCTTTAAGTATGAAAAAATTGAGATTACGGCTGGCATAGCCAGCCGTAATCTTTCGGCCCCGTGTTGTAGCTATGGGCGCTATATTACATAGACGGGGGTCGTGGGGAGGGGTACGTTCAATGGCGATTTCGGGTACTTTAACGGTTAAATACCTCATATAAGATCATATGTGGGGGGTAGCCAGATATATTAGCTAGCTTTTAAAACAAAAATCTCGAAAAAATAAGTGGTTTTAGATATGGAAAAAATGAAATTACGCCGGCTGAAGCCAGCCGTAATCTATGGCTGTGTGTTATGTCTATGGGAGGTATATTGTATAGGCGAGGGTCGAGGGGAGGGGTGCGTTAAATGACGATTTCGGGTACTTTAACGGTTAAATACCTCATATGAGACCATATGTGGGGGGTAGCCAGATATATTAGCTAGCTTTTAAAAACAAAAAATCGAAAAAAAAAGTGTCTTTAAGTATGAAAAAATTGAAATTACTGCTGGCATAGCCAGCCGTAATCTTTCGGCCCCGTGTTGTAGCTATGGGCGCTATATTACATAGACGGGGGTCGTGGGGAGGGGTACGTTCAATGGCGATTTCGGGTACTTTAACGGTTAAATACCTCATATAAGACCATATGTGGGGGGTAGCCAGATATATTAGCTAGCTTTTAAAACAAAAATCTCGAAAAAATAAGTGGTTTTAGATATGGAAAAAATGAAATTACGCCGGCTGAAGCCAGCCGTAATCTATGGCTGTGTGTTATGTCTATGGGAGGTATATTGTATAGGCGAGGGTCGAGGGGAAGGGTGCGTTAAATGACGATTTCGGGTACTTTAACGGTTAAATACCTCATATGAGACCATATGTGGGGGGTAGCCAGATATATTAGCTAGCTTTTAAAAAAAAAATCTCGAAAAAAAAAGTGTCTTTAAGTATGAAAAAATTGAAATTACTGCTGGCATAGCCAGCCGTAATCTTTCGGCCCCGTGTTGTAGCTATGGGCGCTATATTACATAGACGGGGGTCGTGGGGAGGGGTACGTTCAATGGCGATTTCGGCTACTTTAACGGTAAAATACCTCATATGAGACCATATGTGGGGGGTAGCCAGATATATTAGCTAGCTTTTAAAACAAAAATCTCGAAAAAATAAGTGGTTTTAGATATGGAAAAAATGAAATTACGCCGGCTGAAGCCAGCCGTAATCTATGGCTGTGTGTTATGTCTATGGGAGGTATATTGTGTAGGCGAGGGTCGAGGGGAGGGGTGCGTTAAATGACGATTTCGGGTACTTTAACGGTTAAATACCTCATATGAGACCATATGTGGGGGGTAGCCAGATATATTAGCTAGCTTTTAAAAAAAAAATCTCGGAAAAAAAAGTGTCTTTAAGTATGAAAAAATTGAGATTACGGCTGGCATAGCCAGCCGTAATCTTTCGGCCCCGTGTTGTAGCTATGGGCGCTATATTACATAGACGGGGGTCGTGGGGAGGGGTACGTTCAATGGCGATTTCGGGTACTTTAACGGTTAAATACCTCATATGAGACCATATGTGGGGGGTAGCCAGATATATTAGCTAGCTTTTAAAACAAAAATCTCGAAAAAATAAGTGGTTTTAGATATGGAAAAAATGAAATTACGCCGGCTGAAGCCAGCCGTAATCTATGGCTGTGTGTTATGTCTATGGGAGGTATATTGTATAGGCGAGGGTCGAGGGGAGGGGTGCGTTAAATGACGATTTCGGGTACTTTAACGGTTAAATACCTCATATGAGACCATATGTGGGGGGTAGCCAGATATATTAGCTAGCTTTTTAAAAAAAAATCTCGAAAAAAAAAGTGTCTTTAAGTATGAAAAAATTGAAATTACGGCTGGCATAGCCAGCCGTAATCTTTCGGCCCCGTGTTGTAGCTATGGGCGCTATATTACATAGACGGGGGTCGTGGGGAGGGGTACGTTCAATGGCGATTTCGGCTACTTTAACGGTAAAATACCTCATATGAGACCATATGTGGGGGGGTAGCCAGATATATTAGCTAGCTTTTAAAACAAAAATCTCGAAAAAATAAGTGGTTTTAGATATGGAAGAAATGAAATTACGCCGGCTAAAGCCAGCCGTAATCTATGGCTGTGTGTTATGTCTTTGGGAGGTATATTGTAAAGGCGAGGGTCGAGGGGAGGGGTGCGTTCAATGGCGATTTCGGGTACTTTAACGGTTAAATACCTGATATGAGACCATATGTGGGGGGTAGCCAGATATATTAGCTAGCTTTTAAAATAAAAATCTCGAAAAAAAAAGTGTCTTTAAGTATGAAAAAAGTGAAATTACGGCTGACATAGCCAGCCGTAATCTTTCGGCCCCGTGTTGTAGCTATGGGCGCTATATTACATAGACGGGGGTCGCGGGGAGGGGTACGTTCAATGGCGATTTCAGGTACTTTAACGGTAAAATACCTCATATGAGACCATATGTGGGGGGGTAGCCAGATATATCAGCTAGCTTTTAAAAAAAAAGTGTCTTTAAGTATAAAAAAAATTGAAATTACGCCGGCTGAAGCCAGCCGTAATCTTTCGGCTGTGTGTTGTGTCTATGGGTGGTATTATAGTACATACACGGGGGTCGCGGGGAGGGGTACGTTCAATGGCGATTTCAGGTACTTTAACGGTAAAATACCTCATATGAGACCATATGTGGGGGGTAGCCAGATATATTAGCTAGCTTTTAAAAAAACAAATCTCGAAAAAAAAAGTGTCTTTAAGTATGAAAAAATTGAAATTACGGCTGGCATAGCCAGCCGTAATCTTTCGGCCCCGTGTTGTAGCTATGGGCGCTATAGTACATACACGGGGGTCGCGGGGAGGGGTGCGTTAGATGGCGATTTCGGGTACTTTAAAGGTAAATTACCTCATATGAGAGCATATGTGGGGGGTAGCCAGATATATATTAGCTAGCTTTTAAAAGAAAAATTTCGAAAAAATAAGTGGTTTTAGACATAGAAAAATTGAAATTACGGCTGGCATACCCAGCCGTAATCTTTCAGCTGCGTGTTATGTCTATGGGCGGCATATTGCATAGGCGAGGGTCGAGGGGAGGGGTGCGTTCGATGGCTATTTTGGGTACTTTAAAGGTAAATTACCTCATATGAGAGCATTAAATATGAACAGATTATGGGACTAGCGTCGAGAGGGGGGAAGGGGTAGGGCATAACAAGGTTTCATGGATGGTTAGGGGAGGGGGGGGGGGGGGGTAGGTCAGGATAAGGGAATATAAAGCAGTATATATTACCTCCTTGGTTTTAGGTTTTTTAAAATTAAATATGAACATATTATGGGACCTAGTGTCGAGAGGGGGGAAGGGGTAGGGCATAACAAGGTTTCATGGATGGTTAGGGGGAGCCAAGGGGGGGGGGGGGGGGTAGGTCAGGATAATGGAATATAAAGCAGTATATATTACCTCCTTGGTTTTAGGTTTTTTTATTAAATATGAACAGATTATGGGACTAGTGTCGAGAGGGGGGAAGGGGTAGGACAGTCATTTTTGATGTTTAACACCATCATCATCATTATCATCATTATCATCACCATCATCATCATCATCATCATCATCACCATCATCATCATCATCATCATCGTATCATCATCATCAACGTATCATCATCATCAACGTATCATCATATTATTTTCTTTAAAAGTCATCACTACATCGAAACCATCCCACCACCACCACAACTATTATTAACATCGACATTTATATTAATATTCTCGTTGTTATCATGTTCACATTCATAATCATTTCGATGCATGTGTCTGCATTTCTTACTAAAATTTGATCTTATTTAAAGCATCATGTCATTCTAACGATTTGTTTCGCCAATATATATTTATTATTAGTTTTATTTAAATTGATTATTCATTACAATTTGTTACAAAGTGTATATTAAAAAAAAAAAATGGTGTAAATTTTATTTTGAATTCCATTTGCATTGCACAACTTATATTATATATAAAGCCACAGAAAAACAACTCGGGTAATGACGTGTCGTAACATGGAAGACATGATGAAAGGGCCATCAATTTCTTTGACGGCACCACACATTTCGACTCGGGTCAAGTGCGGGTGCCGTCTCGTGATCATGACCTAGCTGACCAAGCCTCTGGATAAAGGCTACAAACGGCAGGAAGTTCGCACTTGAGTCTGACCCTATGCTTTTGTTTTCATGGTGAACCACTTGAGCGCTTTTCACTGCACGCTTTTGAGTGGGGAAGTTACATTACCTATTGTAATCGTTTGACAAACACGCGAGCGCACAATGCCAAGCCCCTTGGATAAGGCTGTGGTTATAATCTGCTTTGTTTAAGAGGTTGATATGCTCGCGACCCTCGTATTATGCTACTATGATCATTATACCGAAGTCAAATCTTCTAATAATTACAGGATCAGGGGCGCGTTTTATGTAAGGGTCTCATCTAAGAGCGTCCTAACTGTCACGTGACTACGACTGCATTACATACGACAGTCGTCCTGCAAGAAAGGCTCGTACGGACTTTCGATACCACTGGTCACTTTCGTAACCTTTGCCATGAACCTAATATAAAATCTGTAAAATAAGTATCAGCATATGACCCTATTGATGGTTTATTTGTGCGTTGGAATTAAAAACTACATGAAACAATAACATCAGCAACATATTACGATGTTCAGTTCGTATGGACAGCAAACGGGCAGCTGAAACCGAACACAAAAGAAACATGACATATTTTTGTTCGGAAAAGATCTGCTTACACATATATATTTGCCTCAATAGAAGACATTTTACCTAAACATACAGCAGCGATATTGATAATATACTTTGTCTTTTAAAAAATAATATGCTAGAGTCATATAGCTATGATTGCTCCCCCTAGCCATCAATTTGTTAACAAAAGAGGGGGAACATAATACTCCTTTATTATTGATAATCAATGAATGGAAATACATAGGTCCCTACCTGGCCCATGCAGTCTAAGTACTTTATTTAATTGTTTGTATTGCTATATACTCCAATAAAATACATATATTGGTAAATATTTCCTTGACATCGTTTGTAAAGCAATGAAACGGCTGGGGCCAGGAGGCCACCAATTCTAAGATGTCAAGTGATAATCAATACACTGAAATACATAGGTCCCTACCTGGCCTCAGACGTCTAAGTATTTTATTTAATTTTTTGAATTGCCTTATACTCCAATAAAATACATATATTGGTATATATTTCCTTGTCATCGGTTTTAAGGCAATGGAACGGCCTGGGGCCAGGGAGGCTACCACTTCTCAGATGTCAATTGATAATCAATTGAATCGAAAATCCATAGGTCCCTACCTGGCCCCCTGCCGTCTAAGTATTTTATTTAATTTTTGGTATTGCTATATACTCCAATAAAATACATATATTGGTAATTTCCTTGACATCGTTTTTAAAGCAATGAAACGGCTGGGGCCAGAAGGCCACCACTTCTAAGATGTCAATTTGATAATCAATAAACTGAAATACATAGGGTCCTGCCCTCAGATGTCAAAGTATTTAATTTAATTGTTTGTATTGCTATATACTCCAATAAAATACCAGTGTTGTATGACTCGAAGGCCGGTCTTGGTCTCGAGACCGGACTCGAGGCCGGCATTGCCGGCCTCGGCCTCGGACTCGGACTCGAAGGTCGTTGACCTCGATGACTCGGGCCGAGTCCAGCTCGAGACCGGCCAATTTCTGTATATTTTGTATACTTGTATATTGGCTATTCTGTTGCTATAATTCTGCAAGAAACAAGCCAAATATTCTATCCAATCCACCAAGCGATTGTTGCTTGAAAAAGAGATAGCGAATGAACTGACAGCCAACAAGAAAGTGAACAAAAAAATCACATTTGTGAGAATCGAATGGACACGGAAGTTACATATCCATAACAAATAGCCCAAGCTTATATATGATAGGTATGCTTTCATTTTATACTGTCTTTTTTATGAATTGACACCGTGATTCTGAAAATGTTCGGCTATCAAACACCCGGGGGGGGGGGGGGGGTACTCACGTATATTGGGTATACGGGGATGTGCCGCTGGGAAGGGTGACTTTTTCAAGAAAGATCCTTAGACATGGGTCCCCTTTTCATAAAAAAAATCCTTAGACTTGGGTCCCTTTTTTTCATTTCTGATCTCTTCATTATCAAGA
The DNA here is from genome assembly GCA_037951105.1 of Echinarachnius parma. NCBI lineage: Eukaryota > Metazoa > Echinodermata > Echinoidea > Clypeasteroida > Echinarachniidae > Echinarachnius > Echinarachnius parma. Next base: position 4,477 of record JBAMJV010004882.1, on the reverse strand, counting down.
CCTACCCCCCCCCCCCCCCCCGGCTCCCCCTAGGACATCCTGAAACCTTGTTATGCCCTCCCCCTTCCCCATTCCGACACTAGTCCCATAATCTGTTCATATTTATTTAAAACCATAAAACCAAGGAGTATATATGCTGCTTTATATTCCCTTATCCAGACATACCCCTCCCCCTCCCCTTAGCTCCCTAACCATCTATGAAACCTTGTTATGCCACCCCCCCTTCCCCCCTCTCAACACTAGTCCCATAATCTGTTCATATTTATAAAAAACCTAAAACCAAGGAGGTAATATATACTGCTTTATATTCCCTTATCCTGACCTACCCACCCCCCCCCCCTTGGCTCCCCCCTAACCATCCATGAAACCTTGTTATGACCTACCCCCCCCCCCTACACCTTGGCTCCCCCTAACCATCAATGAAACCTTGTTATGCCCTACCCCTTCCCCCCTCTCGCGATAGTCCCCTAATCTGTTCATATTAATTTAAAAAAAACTAAATCCAAGAAGGTAATATATACTGCTTTATATTCCCTTATCCTGACCTACCCCCCCCCCCCCCTTGGCTCCCCTAACCATCCATGAAACCTTGGTATGCCCTGCCCCTTCCCCCATCTCGACACTAGTCCCATAATCTGTTCATATTTAATTTAAAAAACCTAAATCCAAGGAGGTAATATATACTGCTTCATATTCCCTTATCCTGACCTACCCCCCCCCCCCTTGGCTCCCCCTAACCATCCATGAAACCTTGGTATGCCCTGCCCCTTCCCCCATTCTCGACACTAGTCCCATAATCTGTTCATATTTATTTTAAAAAAAACTAAATCCATGGAGGTAATATATACTGCTTATATTCCCTTATCCAGACCTACCCCCCCCCCCTTGGCTCCCCCTAACCATCCATGAAACCTTGTTATGCCCCCCCCCCCCCCGCTTCCCCCCCCCCCCCCCCCCTCTCGACACTAGTCCCATAATCTGTTCATATTTAATTTAAAAAAAAAACTAAAACCAAGGAGGTAAGATATAATGCTTTATTTTCCCTTATCCAGACATAGCCCCCCCCCCCCCCCCCCCCTTGGCTACCCCTAACCATCCATGAAACCTTGTTATGCCACCCCCCTTCCCCCCTCTCAACATTAGTCCCATAATCTGCTCATATTTAATAAAACAAAACCTAAAACCACGGAGGTAATATATACTGCTTTATATTCCCTTATCCAGACCTACCCAACCCCCCCCCCCCCCCCTACCCTTGGCTCCCCCTAACCATCCATGAAACCTTGTTATGCCCTAACCCTTCCCCCCTCTCGCGATAGTCCCATAATCTGTTCATATTTAATTTAAAAAAACCTAAATCCAAGGAGGTAATATATACTGCTTTATATTCCCTTATCCAGACCTACCCCCCCCCCCCTTGGCTCCCCCTAACCATCCATGAAACCTTGTTATGCCCCCCCCCCCCCGCCTCCCCCCCTCTGGACACTAGTCCCATAATCTGTTCATATTTTATAAAACAAAACCTAAAACCACGGAGGTAATATATACTGCTTTATATTCCCTTATCCAGACCTACCCCCCCCCCCCCCCTAGGCTCCCCCTAACCATCCATGAAACCTTGTTATGCCCCCCTTCCCCCCCCCCCCCCCCTCTCGCGATAGTCCCATAATCTGTTCATATTTAATAAAACAAAACCTAAATCCATGGAGGTAATATACTGCTTTATATTCCCTTATCCAGACCTACCCCCCCCCCCCCCCCTTGGCTCCCCCTAACCATCCATGAAACCTTGTTATGCCCCCCTTCCCCCCCCCCCCCCCCTCTCGCGATAGTCCCATAATCTGTTCATATTTAATAAAACAAAACCTAAAACCACGGAGGTAATATATACTGCTTTATATTCCCTTATCCAGACCTACCCCCCCCCCCTGGCTCCCCCTAACCATCTATGAAACCTTGCTATGCCCCCCCCCCCTTCCCCCTCTCGACACTAGTCCCATAATCTGTTCATATTTAATAAAAAACCTAAAACCAAGGAGGTAATATATACTGCTTTATATTCCCCTAACCATCCATGAAACCTTGTTATGCCCTGCCCCTTCCCCCATCTCGACACTAGTCCCATAATCTGTTCATATTTAATTTAAAAAAACCTAAAACCAAGGAGGTAATATATACTGCTTTATATTCCCTTATCCAGACTTACCCCCCCCCCCCCCCCCTTGGCTCCCCCTAACCATCCATGAAACCTTGTTATGCCCTACCCCTTCCCCCTCTCGACACTAGTCCCATAATCTGTTCATATTTAATTTAAAAAAACCTAAAACCAAGGATATAATATATACTGCTTTATATTCCCTTATCCTGACCTACCCACCCCCCCCCCCCTTGGCTCCCCCTAACCATCCATGAAACCTTGTTATGCCCTGCCCCTTCCCCCCTCTCGACACTAGTCCCATAATCTGTTCATATTTAATTTAAAAAACCTAAAACCAAGGATGTAATATATACTGCTTTATATTCCCTTATCCTGACCTACCTACCCCCCTTGGCTCCCCCTAACCATCCATGAAACCTTGTTATGCCCTACCCCTTCCCCCCTCTCGACACTAGTCCCATAATCTGTTCATATTTAATTTAAAAAAAAAAACTAAAACCAAGGAGGTAAGATATAATGCTTTATATTCCCTTATCCAGACATAGCCACCCCCCCCCCCCCTTGGCTACCCCTAACCATCCATGAAACCTTGTTATGCCACCCCCCTTCCCCCCTCTCAACATTAGTCCCATAATCTGCTCATATTTAATAAAACAAAACCTAAAACCACGGAGGTAATATATACTGCTTTATATTCCCTTATCCAGACCTACCCCCCCCCCTACCCTTGGCTCCCCCTAACCATCCATGAAACCTTGTTATGCCCTAACCCTTCCCCCCTCTCGCGATAGTCCCATAATCTGTTCATATTTAATTTTAAAAAACCTAAATCCAAGGAGGTAATATATACTGCTTTATATTCCCTTATCCAGACCTACCCCCCCCCCCTTGGCTCCCCCTAACCATCCATGAAACCTTGTTATGCCCCCCCCCCCCCCGCTTCCCCCCCCCCCCCCCTCGACACTAGTCCCATAATCTGTTCATATTTAATTAAAAAAAAAAAACTAAAACCAAGGAGGTAAGATATAATGCTTTATATTCCCTTATCCAGACATAGCCCCCCCCCCCCCCCTTGGCTACCCCTAACCATCCATGAAACCTTGTTATGCCACCCCCCCTTCCCCCCTCTCAACATTAGTCCCATAATCTGCTCATATTTAATAAAACAAAACCTAAAACCACGGAGGTAATATATACTGCTTTATATTCCCTTATCCAGACCTACCCCCCCCCCCCCCCTACCCTTGGCTCCCCCTAACCATCCATGAAACCTTGTTATGCCCTAACCCTTCCCCCCTCTCGCGATAGTCCCATAATCTGTTCATATTTAATTTAAAAAAACCTAAATCCAAGGAGGTAATATATACTGCTTTATATTCCCTTATCCAGACCTACCCCCCCCCCCCTTGGCTCCCCCTAACCATCCATGAAACCTTGTTATGCCCCCCCCCCCCCCCCCCGCTTCCCCCCCCCCCCCCTCTGGACACTAGTCCCATAATCTGTTCATATTTTATAAAACAAAACCTAAAACCACGGAGGTAATATATACTGCTTTATATTCCCTTATCCAGACCTACCCCCCCCCCCCCCCCCTTGGCTCCCCCTAACCATCCATGAAACCTTGTTATGCCCTGCCCCTTCCCCCCTCTCGACACTAGTCCCATAATCTGTTCATATTTAATTTAAAAAACCTAAAACCAAGGATGTAATATATACTGCTTTATATTCCCTTATCCTGACCTACCTACCCCCCTTGGCTCCCCCTAACCATCCATGAAACCTTGTTATGCCCTACCCCTTCCCCCCTCTCGACACTAGTCCCATAATCTGTTCATATTTAATTTAAAAAAAAAAACTAAAACCAAGGAGGTAAGATATAATGCTTTATATTCCCTTATCCAGACATAGCCACCCCCCCCCCCCCTTGGCTACCCCTAACCATCCATGAAACCTTGTTATGCCACCCCCTTCCCCCCTCTCAACATTAGTCCCATAATCTGCTCATATTTAATAAAACAAAACCTAAAACCACGGAGGTAATATATACTGCTTTATATTCCCTTATCCAGACCTACCCCCCCCCCCCTACCCTTGGCTCCCCCTAACCATCCATGAAACCTTGTTATGCCCTAACCCTTCCCCCCTCTCGCGATAGTCCCATAATCTGTTCATATTTAATTTAAAAAAACCTAAATCCAAGGAGGTAATATATACTGCTTTATATTCCCTTATCCAGACCTACCCCCCCCCCCCCCCCCCGCCTTGGCTCCCCCTAACCATCCATGAAACCTTGTTATGCCCCCCCCCCCCGCTTCCCCC
>JBAMJV010004881.1:0-33026 GCA_037951105.1 Echinarachnius parma | reverse complement strand
GCTTCTATTATGCCATTACACGGGGGATTCTTTCAATGGCGTTCACATTATTTTTCTTTTCAAAATGGCACGAACTGTGAGATTGTTTCGTTATGAAACATTGATAAAGTGACAGTAAATATCATAACACAATTCCATTTGCAAATTCATATGAAATCTAAATATGAATTTAATTTCCATGCATCCACTCCGACCCCCCCCCCCCCCCCCCCCCATCCCCTCTCACTATCACTCTCATTCTTAATCTTTCCTCCCTCATTTCCTAACCAAGGTGTGTGTATGAATAAGTTATTACGTGCGTGTGCATTTCTTAACGGAGACCTAAAATTAATGCTGACCTTTTGGCCTACTGGCACCGGTTATATCACAAATTCTTTCACTTGTAGTCGTATTTATTCCTCTTTGATATTACTTATTATGGTAATAATCAATGTTCTAATGGTTTGGTTTAAATAATCCATGTTTTGTGCCAACTGGAAGCTGTAATGTCATCGATACCCAAGAGAAAATAACCGACTCGAAGTGGCATGAAGTTAATACTCTCACGATCAGAACCATTAAACAAAAGAGCCATCGTTATTTTAACTTGCATTTGGTGTATCAGTCCGCTGCCATGTCATTGATGACCAAGAGAAAATATTAATTATAGAAGTATTTATAGTACCAGTAAGCCTAAAGTCAGCTATTACAGAAGTATTAGGTTGAAACAATAGAGTGGTGAAGTGTGATGTCATAAATGATGTCATAAACATTTTTTAAAGAATGTTCAAATTTGGACTTCATTTTCAGAAAGAGCATAACAAATAATGTCCAAATACCGAAAATCAAAGGAATAGGTTACGTATTGGCTGAGATATGCCCATCCGAATGAGTTTTGTTGTCAATGGGCAATCAGTGTTATAGTGCACTGGTTCATAAATTTATGAACCAGTGCACTATAACACTGATTGCCCATTGAAGTAAAATTCATTCGGATGGGCATATCTCAGCCAATACGTAATCTATTCCTTTGATTTTCGGTATTTGGACATTATTTGTTATGCTCTTTCTGAAAATGAGGTCCAAATTTGAAAATTCTAAATGACGTCATGGCTTCTGTACTCTATAGCGAAATTAAATTAACAAAAAAACGTCGTGAAATGGGTTGGCACATGCACGCTCTTGCTTACACATCTCAACAAATTTGTATCGAATACATAAGCCAAAAAGGGGAGACAATGGTCATTATATATCTGGTACATGATATAGGCGTTTACCTGTGGTTCGTGACAATTCGAGAGTAGATGGTTTTCGATGAAACGTTGCACGTGATGACCAAGTGTTCAAGATGAGGTGCATGAGGTTGATATGATTGTCAGTCCAATCGACATTCGAAAGAGATAAGGGGGAGAAAAGGAATGAAATACATGATTGTTAATCATAATAATTATAAATCTGAACACTTCAATCATACATATATTTATAACGGAAGAGATATTTGGAAAACCGAAAGCTGTTCCATGATACATATTTGTAATAGAACAGTAATAGTTAGAGTTCCAAAAAGCTTTTGAGGATTTGACAATTAATGTCGCTTGATCTCTTTAATGTACAGGAAACACACTATCAGGCCTTAATGAAATCGCATTTTTCAAACTTGCTTGTTTTTTTTTACCCACACTCTTCAATTGTACCATCTTGCATGAAAGAGGTGTGAGACTTCAATTACTAGTATCGCCGTATATTACTTAATATTAAAATTATATAATAGTTACATCAAAGATAAGAAACGTACATGTATAGTTGATCTTTTTTTGTTTTGTTTTGTTTTTGTTTGTTTTTTGGGGGGGAATTGTGCGATGCTCCATTTACCAGGGTTACAATGATGTATGTTTGTACCATAGTACGTATGTGTGTGTGTGTGTGTGTGCTTGCATAAGTGTTTGTGTGAGTGAGATTGATTTTGAGGGTGCTTATTTTACTTACACCCTATTTGGTATAAGTGTGTATGTGTGTGTGTGTGTGTGTGTGTGTGTGTGTGTGTGTGTGTGTGTGTGTGTGTGTGTGTGTGTGTGTGTGTGTGTGTGTGTATACGTGTGTGGGTTTGTATGAGTGAGACTGCATGTTTCTGAGGGCGTTTACTTTACCTACACTCTATTTGCACCAGCTTGCATGTAAGAAGGTGTGATACTCCAATTACTGGTATCGACGTACCTTATTACTGTTACATCAAGGATAAAGGAACCAGAGGACCGTGTTTCTTGGAGACAGTGTGATACTCCCCCGGGATGCTCCATTTACCAAGGTGACAATGGTGTATGTGTGTGTTTGTGTGTGTGTGTGTTTGTATGTCTATACGTGTTATGTGTGTGTGCTTGTACGTGTTTGTGTGTGTTTGCATGTCTGTACGTGTTTATATGTGTGTGTTTGTACGTGTGTGTGTGTGTGTGTGTTTGTGTGTGTGTGTGTGTTTGTACGTGTTTGTGTGTGTTTGTATGTCTGTACGTGTTTATCTGTGTATGTATGTGTGTGTTTGTATGTAATTTGTATTCTTATGTAAGTGTGTGCGTCTCTAAGTGTCTGGGTTTGTGTGAGTGAGATTATTTGTTAGGGTGTTTATTTCATTTACACACCACCTTGTACCCAAGAAGGTGTGTATTCAATTACTGCATGGTATCGACGTATTATACTTTAGTTACATCAAAGATGAGAGGCGTGGATGATCGTGTTTCTGGGATGATGCTCCATTTACCGAGATGACAATGACGTAGTTTGTACGTATGTACATGAATGTGCGTTTATATGTGTTTGTTTTTCTGTGGTGAGGGTGTGTGTGTATTAATGTATGTGTGTTAGTTTTTTAAATTGTGTTTGTGACTTTGCGCGTGTGTGTGTGTGTGTGTGCGTTTGTGTGTGTGTTTGTATATGTATGTGTGTTTGTGTGTTTGCATGTTTGTAAATCAAGATTGCAACTTTCCATTATAGAGTGTTTGTGCGTTCCTGAAAATACATTGTTGGAGAGTTCCCAGGGAATAAACATTCCATTAGAATGATCACGTTACTCATAATTGTTGTTTAGAAAACATATATACATGTAACATTCAATTTATTTATTCAGCAATATACATTTTCAGATATAATTCCATTATTGTATCGAATTTCAGCGAAATTTTCCTTAAATACGTAAAACATTGTTGGGGAAATTTGATTACGCATGGAAGACAATTTCAATCACGACTGATCATGTTATCCGTCGCTAATCTCTTAGGAATAGCTAATGCATAATTCATTTATTCAGAAACTTTTACTTCGAATACAAATAATTGTTTCGGTTTCCAGCGGTCATATCCCCGCGCGCGTAAATATTTGAGCCCTGGTTGACAGATTTATCTATTATAACGAAGGAAATTTATTATTTCCGTCTTTGTTTTCTTGTGGGGGGGGGGGGGGGGGGCGGGGAGAGGATTGATGCAGAGTTAACGTATTTTGTATTTTCTTTTTATTCCTCAACGTATCTCTTGTTTCGTGATCATCACGTCCGATCTGAATCATAACGAGCGCTGATGTTACTTAATTTCTTGTTTTTGGTGATGGGATACCGGTAGGTTTTCTTGCTGGATGGAATAAATCTTCGATTGTAATTCGCGCGTTCGTGCTCTTGTAACCGATTCCAAGACATCATGTATGCATTGATTTAAAAGAAAATCCATGGAGTATGCACCCTTGTGTCTAAAGACACATTTCGGTGTTTGCATACTTCGCAATGATGAAAGCACTTGAGACATTATTATGATGAAGCAACGGAAATAAAAAGGTTTTCAAAATTTCACAAAAAAGGGAATTCTACTTTAATTCCATTTAACAATATTTGTTGGCAAATTATTTCATACAAAAAATAGTTGTTCTCAAAAATCGGCTTATAATTGAGAGCTATCACAATCGATTTTAATACTCGTGCATCTATCTTACTAAATTTTCTTTTTCGGAACCAGACACCCTTTAAATCAAAACCTTACACTGTCCTTTTAAATGTCGTCCTGGATCTGAACGGGATGACAAGTGACACCTCAATACTCCTAGCTGCCCCTGCGCCAGTGGAGTAGCCAGAGTCCGCTAAATACGGAGATGAAGAGGGAGGGAGGTGCATTGTATCACGAAGGGGCACACGATTAAGTAGAACACTGCAGGAGGTGGCGCCCCGCCTTTAAACAAATACAACTTTGTTATACGATTTGTTTTTTTATTAATTTTCATCATGGGATGGACAGACGTCTGTATTAAGTGGACTCAGATTTGCACAGGAGGCATGGGAGGGGTGGCTTTTTAGCCCAATCCTCCTCCGACCATGCACCTCCGGTTGTTATTATATACGCCACTGCTTTGCTCTTCTCTTGCATCCGTGCTTTATCATCATCAGTTTGAAGTCCCCTGCGACATATACCGGATCGCATCTGCCCGGAGCAAGGAGACGCATCCATTTCAATTAACGGGTACATCGTCGGTGGTGAGGTACGAAGGCTACTTTATAGGTAGAAACAATTTGGGCTAGGGGTGCAGATATATATAAAGGCGGTATCCCACGATAAGACTGATATGAAACATGCGACACTGAGATGCGACAAGAGAGTGTGAGTCTCATGCTTGCGCGCATCCTAAATTCGGATCGCATCATCCCGGAGAAACAAGACGCATCCATTTTTGTTTTTAATTAATTAACAGGAACATACTATGTTAGGTAGCCTACGCTACGAGGTAAAGAACATACCAAAAAAGTGCAGATTGAAGAAAATGTTGAACATGTTATCCAATACTTTGAAAATGCAGTTTTGGTCCTTGAAAGATTTTAAGTGCTTGGGACCGAGACCTCTCATGCACACGATGAATTTGTTTGAGTGTGGTTGTAATGTTAGAGATCGGAAGTTGCGTCGCGTCTCATGTCGTGAAACTGCATACATCTTCTCGAGTGAGACCGGCTAATTACCTGCTCACGGGGACGAAGGGGGATCCCCGCATCTCCCCATTTTAGAAGAGGTATTCCCCCCTATCAAAATTTACTGTCCATTTATTGTTGTTTTAGTTTTTTTCGTATGACATACATGTATAAACACAGTCTGTAGGAAAGGGTAGCAAGCCAGACCGGAACAAAAACCATTCTGTTGATTAATGAATCCAGATTTCCGTTCCGAGGGGTGCAGACAATGTCAGATAAGCATGATGAAAGGACGTAGGGATAACCCCTTAGTATCTACCAATGTGAGAAGACCTCTCCATATTTAATGACCATTTAAGAAAGGCGTCAAAATAGCGGGAGGCAGCGGGATCCCGCAGTGGCCCGCGCGTATTCGATTTGAGCGACGCGCTCTCCTGAAATGCGTTCTGGCCGCAAGGGAACAATGCGTAATCGCGCGCGAGATTACAATTAGCACGTACTAGCGCAGCTGAGCGGTACGCCGCGGCCTCCCGCTTGGAACGAATTTTGGGTGCGCGCAATTTACAACTATACGCGCAAAACCGTTCCAAGCGGGATCCTGCGGTAAGACGGCAGTGATAATGTTGATGCCTCCCCTTGTTGTTATCGCACGACAGCCGCACAAAAAGTCAAGATTTAGGGTAGCAAGTCAGACCGGAGCAGCATCATTCTGTTGATTAATGAATCCCGATTCCCGCATGTACAAGGGGTGCAGATAAGCATGATAAAAAAAGACAAAGGGAAAGTTCCTTAATACATGTATCACAATCATCATGTAAGAATCATTTATTGTTTGTTTGTATGTTTTGTATGACAATATTATTAAATGTGTAGTCTCTTTAAATGCATATCTATACAAGGAGGTATATCCTTGGACTATAGCCAGCCAGACCAGAGCCGCATCATTCCGTTGATTAATGAGTCCCGAATCCCGCAACGAGGGGTACAGATAAGCATGATAGAAATGGACAAAGGTGATCCCTGTAATATCTCCCCATGTGAGAAGATAGAGCCCCCCTCGATTCAGTACCCACGTAGTTTGCTTACAGACTATGAAAAGGACACCTCTGGGAAAGCAAGCCAGGCCAGAGCAGCAACAATTATAATATTTTGATGATGATTTTGGACTTCCAATATAATTATGGGTTGGTTGGATTGGTAAATCAGACCCGCGGTGCCATCTTGCGAACGCCTTGCGTAATGCGCAAAATACACACTGGCTCAGGGTAAAGTGCAGTACGCAACACTACGCCCTTCATTACGTAACACTACGCCAGTCTCAAAGGATGTTTCGTTGGACTGGCGTAGGGTAGCGTACTATTGCGTAGGCATGGCGTACAGTAGGGTAGTGTTGCGTAGACTTGCGTAAAAACTGCGTACTTTCTGCGTACGCCGAAAGTACGCGAACAAAATTAAACATGTTTAATTTTTTGCGTCCATCTCGCGTACCCCTCTGCGTACCTCAGCGTATAGTTGCGTAGGACAGCGTAGGGCAGCGTACACTCGGCGTAGTCGGTACGCAACACTACGCAACTCTACGCAACTCTACGCAGGGCCCGGTGTGAAACCCCCTTAATAGGTAGCCTAGTTACGAATGTTCCGATCGCGGCTCTCTACAACCCCCACGCATGAATTGCGTTAAAAAAAATACGCGACAACATTGGCACAACCTGCGATCTTCTGCGATATACGTAAAACACCTCTGCGGTTTCCGGCCAGTGCATGGTTTATCGTTAAAAAATCACAATGACTGGATCTACTCGCACGTGATAAATAGCCTCGTGTTTAACTGCCAACGGGAGTGCGATGCAGGGGATTTATCATTATGCACAAGACCGCGACTAATACACGACTTAGGACGATTCTTCCATGGGAATACAGTTAAACTACATACAATAGGCCCACTGGCAGAACTTGTGAAGGTTTTCCGTTTGTAATTAGAAGATCTTAACGTATTATAGCCCTTGTCACATATCACCGGATAGCGTTAAAGGACGCCAAACGGAAAACAACATTTATTTTTCAATCCGTTCGTCATGTTCGTCTCCGTTCGTATGCGTTTCTTGTTCGTGTCATGTTCGGCGAATGCGTTCCTTGTCAGGCGATGTATGTTGTTCTATATCCGGTGGAATGTCTTTTATGCATGAATGGTGAAGCAATGAATCATGGATGTGACTTTCACCACCGGATAATTTGTTTTCGCAGATTTTTCTATCCGGCGTCTGGCGTCCGTTTGAGCTGTCCGGTGATAATATGTGACTGTACCTTTAATATGAGTTCGGTAATAATAAGGTTTCATGCGTTGCCAACCGAATGACAGAGGTAATCTTGCATGTCGTTGTCCTTGAGAAAGGCTGATGTCTTCTTATTTAATAAAAGGTGGTTCATAAATCAGATATTATGCGCGGTGCCCTCTTGCGAACGCCTTGCGCACGGTACGAAATACACACTGGCCTCAGTGTTATGCAGTGTGTACAAACTGTAGCCTAGTTTAAAGGGATAGTTGAGTTTTGGTACAGAGGGCGCTACACAAAAACTGAGTGTCAAACTTGAAAGAGCATACAATTTTAATGACAGAATAAAATTTATTTGATCAAAATCGGTTCAGAAATGGCTAAAATATCGTACTCTCTTGACCAAAACTCAACTATCCCTTTAAAATGGCGAGTCGTAACTGCGGTGTAGCATTTCGAACAGTGCCCTCCCTACATTCACATGCATGACAATTAAAAATAAATCAAAATCTCTCATTATTAAAGGGATCTAGTAACTTTGTTGACATGTGCACAAAGTGATGATTCACGTTAAATGGATGATATATACATGGCCGAGTAATGAGCGAAAATGCAAAGTTATATTCGCTTACTCATTGCACTCACTTTGTACACAATTATAACTCTCCAGTGGATAATTAAAAATCTGATCACTTCAATCGTAAATATATATTTAACAAAAGGGGAAAAAAGGTGTTTCAGTTATACGAATACAAAACGTTATTAAAGAACCACTAGAGTACTAAGTATTTTTGTGTGGATTTGGACAATGTTATTAGATCACTTTAAAATGATGTCATTACAATGACCGTATTGTGAATTACAACTTAGATAGTAGTAAACCATGGGCTAATGCACACGATGATTACGAGAGAGGCTAGCGTCAATAATGAGATATGTATACTGCATGCATGTGTAACACAATTATGAAAACTTTCAGTACATAAATGCCCAAGGAATTATATACAGATATGTATAGATATTGAAATAACATGACTAAAGGTAGGGTATTAGGACAATTTGCAGAAAATGAGGGGCAAACCAGCTGTATGCTGAATGCATGTGTAAATCAATTGTGAAACTCCACAGTAGAATGTTTGGATAATGGCATTTTTAATACGACATAAAATAATACAGTGGCTATAGGTTACATTAGATAGGGATTAAGACAATTTGCAGAAACTAATATAAGTTACGATGAGGGATCCGACGCATACTGCATTATGTTAAAACAAAGACAATTTCAGCACGGTATACATTACTTTAATTACATGACAGGCCTAGATATAATGCACATTATGGGCTAATGTTTTTGATGGTTCACCCTCTAAGAGCTAAATTAAATCAATAGAGAGAACCTACAAATGACCTACTTGACCAATTCCTTTGGACAAGTTTACATTAATAACGTAATTCCCCATATTCATCCACAATGAGAAGACAGGAGTTCAACTTGGAAAGAAGAGAGTTTGATGAAAATGTATTTCATATACAGTATCGGATTATTTATTATTTCTCTGCATACAAATATAGAGATTTTGTATATTCTTTCACCTAATTATTGTCGGTAATCGAACCGTTGAGAATGTTGTGAAATGTCGAGATTCTTTTGTTTGATGAGAAGTTTCCCGAAACTTTAAGCATCACAATCAATCATTTTGAGGGACATTTTGATGAAGATTATCGTTATTCCTTTGTCTCAACACAGAAAGGACAAAATTAGTGCCACGATGTTTAAAAACACCTTTTCACTTGTCCTGGTTAATACATGACGAAGGCAATAATGCAGATTTCGACGTATTCATGAATAGACAACTAATTCAATATCACTTGTTCACAACGATCTTGTATTGAGGGTCATAATGTATTACCCTATTGTTATCACATAATCATCGCATTTATAGCGAACGCCGTCACGTTCCCTGCCGAGAAGACTACAGTGTGACACAGTGTAAAAACACTGTATCACAGTATGAACACGGTGTGTCACAGTGTAAAAACACTGTATCACAGTATGAACACAGTGTGACACAGTGTAAAAACACTGTATCACAGTATGAACACAGTGTTACACAGTGTAAAATGAACACAGTGTGTCACAGTGTAAAAACACTGTATCAGAGTATGAACACAGTGTGACACAGTGTGAACACTATGTGTTTCACATTGCGAACACACTGTGTTTTACAATGTAGACCGCAGTGTGAATACACCATGTGAACCATGTTTAATAAATCGGAATCTTTTAACAGCGCGAACATCATCACGCTGTGAACACACTATGTCAGCACACTGTGATATGCCCTGTTTTATCAGTATGTGAATTAGTGTGCTCACACTGTATATCGCAGTATTCTCACAGTGCGTAAAATAGTGTTTTCACACTGCGTACATCAAAGTGTATCACATTTTGTTCTTAGTGTGCTCACAGTGTGAAGAGTTTACCGACACAGTTAAAATACTCCAGTGTGCTTATACTGTGGCACCCAGTGTTCTTTTCAGTGTGTTAATTTGTACATACAGAGAAATTATACCAAACAAAAAAATAATTCCGCGTCTTTATCAATTAATATGCGATTTCCTTAATTGCACATGTCCATTATAATCAACAAGGTCACACCATTTATTACATTGACTTAGAAATTCAGCCATAAAAAAAAGTTACATCATTATATGAAAAGGGGAAAATCATATTAATTTTGTTCTTCATAATGTCTCTCTCATATTTTGCACAGATAAAATGTTATGAATTATTTCTACTCCCTCGACAATAGGTCATAATTATTATCTAATTGCACGCGATCTAGGTCAGAACTAGTTTTTTGTCCTCATCAGACGGAGCGTACATTATGAATTGAGAATGTCTATATTATACCATTAAGGGACTTAAGTAACATTGTCCAAATCCTCAAAATCCAATTTATACATTGTATCAACCATCATCACTTTTTGCAAATGTCAACAAAGTTACTAGATCCCTTTAATAATATCGCTCCTCTCTAATTATTTACAGCGAATGGGCAATTAATCAACATTTGTTTGTTTGTTTGTTTGTTTGTCTTATTTCTGCATTTTTTCAAAACAATACATAATCATAATTGTACTTATATAACATGAACTTATACGGAATGGTCACTCTAGTCATGCAGACTATTTAACAGTATTATACCGATTTGTTATCATGCGAAAGTGGTCTAGGGCATTAACCAACATACGAAGTCCAAATATTGACATACTTTTATCAATTGTGTGTGCTATTTGGCAGAGGACAAATGCATTAACATATTTCTACGGAGGAACCATATTTTCTATGCTCATTTTCATTTATATTTATGCGTATTCATCAATTGACAATTAACTTTATTGCGCTTGTTCGCAAACGTCATCAAGGTCATATTGAATGCCCTGTATTGTTGACGGAGGTAAGAGGGCACTAATGTACTTCTACTTCTTCATTACTATAAAGTTATTAATTAAATTTCACTTGTTCACGATCGCCATAATGGCATATAATTGGGTTAATTTGTCGACACTTAAAGGTGCACCTGTAAAGTGTCTAACTCCACACAAATTAATTTGAGCTTCCACATTTCTCTTCTACCGTGTTGTTTGGCTTATGGTAAGAGAAGAATAAAATAGGGTTATATTTTTTTCAAATGCCCCTTTAGTATGACGATATCTATCATTGATAATCATTCAGCTCACGAGCGTGTATAAACGGTCATAAACGTCATACTGTAATTAGTTGTAAAAGCTGACGCAAATTTTCGCTTTTCTAACCAGGAAAGCAGTGTTCTTTTTCAATGAAACTTTCACACATCATTCGGACATATCTTACAATGATTTTGGTATATAGGATTGAAGTCTCAAATGTCATTTCGGGCAATATCTGACACTTAACAGATGTACCTTTAAGTGCTTAGACTGATGCAGCACGGGGATGCTACAACGCAGGTCGCCATTTTGAACTAGTTAGTTTGTGCGCACTGCATAACGCTGAGCCAGTTTTTATTTCACACACCGTGCGCAAGGGGTTAGCAAGATTGCAACGCGCATATCTGATTTACGAACCCAAACTGTACATTTAAATTTCGTTTGTTAATATGTCCACCGAGTAGTGAGTGATGGTTGCACGTTAAACAAATGTGACATGGTCAATGAATCAGCGATAGTGCAAAATTGTAATTCTTCACTAAGGCTTTCTGAACTTCACCTATCTCAAATATTTGACAGAAAACCAATAAAACTAGATAATTTTGTAGATCAAATGGGTCATTAATTTAATGGAACTTTCGTGCGATCGACGTCAAGGTTATTACTATTTTCCTTCTTATCACATGATCGTTGCGTGTAAATGTCTTTGGGAATATAATGTGTTTCGATTGTTTAAATATGCTTGTATTCATAACACACTGCTTCTTTGTCATAAATATGTAATTACTTTAATTAGCTCTTGCTCGCGATTAACCGCAAGGTCATATTCAACATTAATTACATTAAACAAAATAAAAATAAAATTGCATATATACATACATAAATACATACAGTCTAATAAACATTTATTCTTTAATATTTCACAGAGAACAATACCACATAATTAATATTTCTACTGGTTCATTAACAGGTCTTAAATACTTAAATTGAACTTGTTCGCGATTGTTATCAATGGTATATAATTGATATGGTATTCAAAATATTACCATTCAAATGTGAAATGTCTTCATCAATTCATTTGTGGGTCATAATATACACCAACATACTTAACTATTCATTAATTTATCTCGATTTACTACTAAGTCCTATTCTAAATTGTTTTCTATAGTTTAAGCTAAACAAAAATACAAACAATATATATATTCTATCACACGATTCGCTTTCATTTGTCCGACATAGTTTAGAGAGGGAATACATAAAACGTATTCAAAAAATTACTTTAGTCATGACATCGTTTAACTGATTGTTATCCGCACTGTTCTAATGTTTATGCATTAAAATAATGTATACCTGTATAATAATAAGGCCTGTGTGGTTTTGGGACATACATGTAAATGCAATTGGTAATTTTGTTCTTCATACAAAATATAAAAAATCTTCACTTTTTGTTCATGTTAAAATTCAAAGTCGGTTTACATCGTAAATCTATTTAAAGTTTATTATTCTAATAGAAAGGAATTTCTGCCCGGATATAATCTTTGAAATTGAATGCACAGAGGTTAATTTGTTTGGCTAGATCGCAAAAATTCCCAGGGAAAACCTATACTAGATCAATCAATATTATAACAAAATGCTGGAATCGGGAACATAGATATAACAATTGCAATATCAATTTAGTTATGAAATAATACTGATACAAATAGCTCCGACGTATATTATGTTGTATCCACTGCATGTACAGAAATATAAATCTTATATCAACTATAGGGAACGAATACAAAATACACGTGAAATTATGTATGCTTTTTTAAAAGTGAATAATATAGATAGGCCATTTTTACTTTAAAAGGAATTAAGCACTTTCCCAAATCTTCTATATTGTCTGCTGATTTCACTCGTTTCATTTATTTAAAATACCCCATACATGTCATAAGGAATTTTGAACAAACTAATTTAGTTACATTACAAATTAACAGTTATAACGCCACCATTCTCGAAAGGAATACACAAATAATTACAAATGACTAACTAAAAAGCCTGTTATCATAAAAAAAGAGCCGTTAAAACTCAAGACGGCGCTCTCTAAAAAACTAAATAAAAATATAGTTTTGATAGAATGATAATCATCAACTAGTTAAAAAAACCTCTTTTGTCAATTTTTGAAAAGAGGAAGCATTTACAAAAAATTGTAACGGCTGATTCAAAATAATTTAATAATTGTGGGGCCCCACAATTATTACAAATTAATGGTTATGTTTATAGATATTTCAGCCATTTCTGAACCGATTTTGATTAAATAAAGTTTATTCTGTCATTTAAATTGTATGTTCTTTCAAATTTGACACTCAGTTTTTATTTATCTCACCAAAACAAATTGTGTAGCGCCCTCTATACCATTAACTCACATATCCATTTAAAGGGATCTGTAGTAACATCCAAATCCACAAAACTTTATTATAAATTTAGTGGTTCTCTCATACCGTATTATATTTGTATTACCAATAGAAGCATGGGACAGGTTTGGGTTTTTCAAATTTCCCTTTCGTTATAAAGATATGTACGATTGAAATGTTCGGATTGTTAAACTATCCACTGGATAGTCATAACTGTGTACAAAGTCAGTGCGATGAGTTAGCAAATATCACTTTGCATTTCACTTATTACTCGGCCATATAACATCCCTTTTAACGTGAAATGTTCACATAATACTCACAGGGCATATCAGATCACAAAATTACATATTTTACTAACCATTCGTCACTTTTTGCACAAGTCAAAGAAAGCTACTATAGATCCCTTTACTACGCGAGACCGTATCAGCAAATCAGAAGATTTTCTGATACGGTCTGAACAAAATGCTGCAATCCACACCAGCCGCGATTCTAAAACGTGATTACTAATTATTCCCAGTGGATAACCCTCTTTAACAAGGCCGGGCACCTCTTTTCCATTTTCAATTCTAGCACCATTTATATATGAACTCATACCTTGTTGTATTTGTACTACAAATAAACGCATGGAACAGGTTTGGTTTTTAAAATTTCCGTTTACGATATTTATGATTGCAGTGTGTGGATTTTAACTATCCACTGGATACTTAAAACTGTGTACAACGTAAGTGCAGTGAGTTGGCGAATACCACCTTGCATTTTCGCTCATTACTCGGTCATATGACATTAATTTACCGTGGATATTTCACACATTACTAAGTGGACATATCAGATCACAAAAAAATACACATTTCATCAAGCATTCACCACGTTTTGCCATGTCAACAAAGTTAATAGACCCCTTTAATAACGGAGGCGATACGAAGGTAAGGGGGCAACTGCCCCCCCCCCCCCCTTCGCCCCGTCCTCATCTTATTTTAGCGAAGGACAAGTAGTCGTGTAGATTTGTCTAGGACCTGGACACGTTCTTTAGTACAACGTTTTTTTATTGATTCATATTCAAGAAAGGTTAAGAAGAAATTTTTTGTTGCCACCTTGGCAACATTGGGCAACTTTTTTTATAAGCATTATAAAGTTAATTAGCTAATTTGCATATTTGTGAAATAAGGTCAGGGGTCATTTTCTATCTAGGAATAGTACAATATTGATAAAAACAAGTATTCTAGGGTATTTTGGGGCAAGGATTCCATTTCTGTGGCTCGTTTGTAAGTGCCATATGGGCAACACCCTGAAATCCAAGATGGCTGCCCCTAATTTGCATATTTATGAATATTATTGATTTTCAGTGGCTACAGCCTCTAATTAGCCATAATTACAGATTATTTTCCTCAATCATGTTCTACATGTGTGATAAAGATAATTTAGCTTGGTTGCCACCTCGGCAACCTCTAGCAATGCATACAGTTTGCATAATTAGGTATTTTACCTAATTTGCATATTCCCCAAAATCAAGTATATAGGGAACCCGGAAAGTAAAAATGACAAGTAATACCACTTTTCCAAGGTTTTAGGGGGCAACAAATCCATTCATGATACTTAATTTGACGTATCACCTTGGCAACCCACATAAATCCAAGATGGCCGCCTTTGTCATTATAAAGGAAAAAATGCTATTTGCCACTTTAATGGCATTTCATTTACAAAAGTATGATTTTTTTATTGTAAGCAAACAACTACATTGTGATTCAAGTATTCTAGTTCCTATTTCCAATAATTAAAAGTCCAAACATTATGATATTGATCTAATATAACCGAAAGAATATAGCCGTGTATCATAACATGTGTAATTTGGGGAGCAGCCATCTTGGATTTCAGATGGTTGCCATGGTGATACAGGGAAATAAGTATCAAAAATGGATCTGTTGCCCCCCAAAACCTTGGAAAAGTGGTATCACTTGTCATTTTTACTTTCCGGGTTCCCAATGTACTCGATTTGGGGGAATATGCAAATTAGGTAAAATACCTAATTATGCAAATAATATGCATTGCCAGAGGTTGCCATGATGACAACTAATCTTTGATATCTTAAATACATACTTAGAACATAACTGACAAATAATAATCTGGAATTATTGCTTATTAAGGGCTGTAGCCACTGAAAATCAATAATATTCATAAATATGCAAATTAGGGGCAGCCATCTTGGATTTCAGGGTGTTGCCCATATGGCACTTACAAACGAGCACCAGAAATGGAATCCTTGCCCCAAAATACCCTAGAATAGTTGTTTTTTATCAATATTGTACTATTGCTAGATAGACAATGACCCCTGACCTTATTTCACAAATATGCAAATTAGCTAATTAACTTTATAATGCTTATAAAAAAAGTTGCCCAATGTTGCCAAGGTGGCAACAAAGCTGAAATTTCTTCTGAACCCTTCTAGAATATGAATCAATTAAAAAACGTTGTACTAAAGAACGTCTCCAGGTCTAATACACGAAGTATAGGACCGTCTACAGGACTAAAGGTTGATTTTCCCTATTCACTTTGGTCAGTTGGTCGCAGCTAAAGATCGAAATCACACCTTTCTTGCAATACAACGTGATCGTGATGGGTTCACTGCTTTATGCGGCGTTCCCACTGTCGTGCGACCCATTACGAACGCCACGATTGGCCATTTGTAGCTGATCGTGGAACTTCTCTGAAATTTCAGGTTTAGATACGAGGTGATGCGAGTCGATACGTTCTGGTGCGATCTGGTGCGCTTGGATGCGATATGGTCACGATTGGTCAATTTCAGGTGCCACGATCTGTCACGATCTGGTCTCCCGTTCAGATACGATCATATACGTTCCGATAGGATTGTCCCGATTGAGTCCACGATTGGGTCTCGATGTGACACGATCATCACGATCGGGGTCCCCGATTTGGGACGATCGGGTACGTGCAGATACGTTCGGATACCTTCCGATACGTTAATCACGAAACGATGCGCTCTGTTGCGATATGATACGATTGTGGTCGCGATGTCTTTCACGATGAGGATCGAGAGTGATCACGATTTGAGCTACGATTGGACTCCGACGGATATATATACAGCCCGACTGACCATGGACTTAATTGTTTCTTGAACAATTCTACAGAGTGAATACTACAACCCACAGTTATTGATGATGGCAGAAGTTGAGGATGATGACAACGTGATATTTGCAGTATAGTAATACTGCAAATGTCACGTTGTCATCATCCTCAACACTGCAAATATCACGTTGTCATCATCCACAACACTGCAAATGTCACGTTGTCATCATCCTCAACACTGCAAATATCACGTTGTCATCATCCACAACACTGCAAATGTCACGTTGTCATCATCCTCAACACTGCAAATGTCACGTTGTCATCATCCTCAACTTCTGCCATGCTTACATTATCGTATGCTTACATTATCACCAGAGAGGAAGAAGACGAGCATCAGCCAGACCCGCCACAACCCAACCACAAAGGGCCAAGAGAGCTGCAGTCAGGCAGTGCTGATTGCGACCATGGCTCTTAGAGGAGAGGAGAGGAGACAACAGCTTGGCCAGTTCTCCAGCCTCTTAGACATCCAATTGTGGTTGGAAGATCCAGTAGCGTTCCAAAAATACACCAGGTTAACACCACAGCTCTTCGGTGAAGTCTCGGTGAAGTTCCAGGAAACCCCTCTCACCTGGACTGACTGGCAGTGACATTGAGTCACCTTGTCACTGGAAACAACTATCGGTCCCTTGCGTATGCCCTCAGGTGTGAAGTGTCCAGTATCTCAGAGATAGTTCCAGAAGTGTGCCAAGCGTACAAAGATGATGTGTTTAGCCTACCTGTGGCCCCCAAAGCCTGGACAGCCGTAGCTAAGAGCAGAGATGGAACATCTCCCACGCCATTGGAGCCCTGGATGGCAAACACATTGCTATCAAGAAGCCACACCACACTGGCAGTCTGTACTACAATTACAAAGGCCTTTTCTGATACCAATCCTAGCGATGGTGGATGCAGATTGCAAGTTTGTGTGGATCGAGTTTGGTGGAAAATGACACATGACGGATTCTCATATATTTGGTGACTCTGAGCTGTTCAACAGCCTGGAAGAGGAAGCCCTAGGACTCCCCCACCCTGCCCTCTGACTGCAAGCCCTGATGACCACCAAGACATGCCCTTCTCCATCCTGGGGGATGACGCCTTCGCACTCAGGAACTATACCTCGTGACACCATGCGGCACTTGTTGCTGCTGCTGCAAAGGAGGCCACGTTTCTGGCATCCACCGTCTCAGTATCAGGGATCAAAAAGGAAAACTTATCCTACACCCACTTCTCGGTGCTGTTCATGTCAGTAATGACATCTCCTCTTGACCCACTCTTCTTGGCGCGTTTCTTCAGCCGGCCTATCATGGTCCTCAGGTTTGTGTACCATGTTTTAAGTTGCGCCACAGTAGTGTCTATCGTGGCAGCCCAGAGATCCCCCTTCTGGGTGACATCTTTGAAACCCGCAATGAGTTTGCTGTAGAGAACCTCATTTTTTATGAGGAACTCGATGATCTCCACTTTTTGCTTTTCAGTCAGTGAAGTCAGGTACTGTTTTTTCTTTCTCTTTGCTTTCTGGGTGGGGGTGGTCTCCTCATCCTACGCTGGTGCTGCCTCTGGCTGGACTGGGTCAGGCTCAGGAGGTGTGATAGTCTGGCCCTTTCCCTTCTTGCGTCTTGTACCCTTGGGTGGCATCTCTCAAAGGCTTCAAAATTACGAGCAAGTGCAAGTTGACAGTGACGATGTGCTCGCATTCATTCTTGTCCGGTATATATGGGCGCGAAATCTCATAACAGATCGTGAACGTACGTGGAAAGCGTGACTAATCGTATCTACTCGCATTTACTCGTATCTACTCGCATTTACTCGTATCTACCTGTATCAACTCGTATCTGCTCGTGAGTCATTCGTGTTAGGTCGTGAACAATGGTACCCGACAGAGCGCCATAGATCGTAACAGATCGTGGGAGATCGCATCACATCTTAACAGATCGTGGTGTCCAAGGTTGATCCCGATCACCACGATTTGGAAGCACGATTAGATGCGCTTTGTTACGATCCAATACGATCCAATACGATCCAATACGATCCGATGCGATGATTACGATTGATAATTAATCGTGTTGATCGTAGAAATTTTTTGAACCGTTCCAAAAATTTCCTACGATCAACACGATTGCCACGACTGACCTTACGATCTGATAATATCTGATACGATCACCACGATTACTTCACGATCAGATACGAATGGCCAATCGTGGCGATCGTAACTAATCGCACTACAGTGGGAACGCCGCATTAATTGTTGAAAATGTTAGACTGCGTGGCCGTACTATTCGGTCACTGTATTCGTCTTATTTAATCGATATATTAAAAAACACACACCTTTACACTGAACCCTCGTCGGAAATTGATGCTGTTTAAATGATGTTCCGACGTAAACACCTGTATAATTTTACCTGCACTCGACGTACGTGCATTTTTACCGTCACATGGGAGCACGGTGCCGTATTTTGTTCTCTTTTTTCCCTCTTTTTTCGCTCGGAAAGCATCGGGGAGAGGGGAGGAAGAGGAAAAGGTCGTATTCATTTGCTGCCCGAATATGAGATTACATTTGCCAAAATAGATAAATCAATAATATGTTGGGAGAATGTAATTACTTGCAAAATTGTATCGGGGGTATGTTATTATAGCCCCTTAGCCATGCTTAGCGCAGCGGCTCCTCCCCGCCTTGTAAATTTACGCTCATCTTCGGCGTTTCATACAATATATTATGATGGTTTCATAAATTATCGTAGATTGATTAAGGTATGAATTGAGAAGGTTTGTGGACATGGTGAGGGAGGTTACAAGGGGTGGTACTGAGTAACAGAGTGCGGGTGCACTGAGCAAGGGGTATTTATTAGAGAAATTTGAAATGTTCGATCCGTTGTGGTGACCTCGAATTGAGCTAGACCGATAAACAAGAACCCTGCTTGAACAGGACAACACAAAAATGTTGGTGGAAAATTCAAGACAAAATTACTTACATTTTTTTTCTTTAAAGAAAATATTAAAATGTAAACCAAAATATAATAATAGTAATTCAAAATACAAATACTTTGCATTTTCGAGTGGAAAATCTTGACATCTCCAATTTTAATTTAGTCTGATTAAGTTTTCCCTGAACCTGCCGAAGGAAAACAGTCAAACAATATAAGAATATTTATTAATGAATTGTTAACATGTCAGATAAGAGGATTTGCAATTTTGCATATATATAAATTATGTGGCGTAAAAATCTACACCCGTGGCACGACATGAGTTACAACGTACAACGTACACAAAAAGGGAAGAGGGGGTGGTTGCAACATCATCTGCCCCCGCTCCTCCTCCCACTAAGATACAACACCGTTTTGATGGAGGACAAACAACACCCTCCAGGAGAGGATTTTTCTTGGAATGCAGAGCATGCAGGGACGTGGTGGATTGTACTGACTGATAATGAAGATTAAGGTAACTTGTCTCTATCGGGTTATCCTAGCTGTCGGTGTTTAAACTTTAAAGGGATCTAGTAAGTTTGTTGACATGCGCAAAATCTGGAAAAGGGTTGATACTGAAATGTGTATTACCATGATTACTGTGATATGATATGTCCACTAAGTGATGTGTGGAAATCTAACGCTGAATGGATGTTATATGGCCGAGTAATGAGCGAAAATGCAAAGTGATATTCACAGACACATTGCACTGCCTTTGTACACGGTTAAAACTTTCCAGTGGATAATTACAAATCCAAACACTTCAATCGTAAATATCTTTTTAACGAAAGGGAAATTCGAAAAACCAAAACATGTTCCATGCTTCTATTGGTACTTCAAATACAACCAGGTATGAGAGAACCACTAGAGATCTGAGTAAGTTTTGTGGATTTGTACAATGTTACTAGATCCCTTTAAAGCTGAATAACAACTTTTGGAAAACCAATTAACTTAAATGTATACTGAAACGGCCAAATAATCAACAAAGTATTAAAGGAATCCAGTAATATTGTAAAATCTGCCAAAGTAACATGGATTGTATCTCAAGCGGTTCTCACATATACCTCGTTGTATTCGTAATACCAAGAAGCACTAAATAGGTTTGGGTTTTCCAAATGTTTCTTTCGATATAAAGGTATATATTATTGGAGTATTTACAAAGTTGTGGCGATGAGTTATAATACAAATTTCACCACCTTTTTGTTAGTGTTTGTACATGCAAAACGAAGTTACTAGAACCATTAAAAGGACTTGATATTATTACATTTCATAATTATAACCATCAATGCACAATCTGTCTTTGTGAACATCATTTTGATTTTAACGGTATTATCACTATTCATACATTTTGACCATTTAATTTGAATTAAACATCTAACTAGCGATTTCTTGTTTTCCACCAATTGCACTTTAAATCAAATCTAGGATATCCCTTTAAATACGAGATATCTTATCGCGTGTTTTTAAGTCTGTTTTTCTCATGTCTACATCCTCCGAAGAGATCAAGGATGATATCGATGCTTGCAGGATTTTCAAAGGTGAAAGTATATATAGGTCAGACACTGGGTGCGTTTAACTTGTCTCCTTTACCTTACCACAACCAGAGTTTGGGTATAAAAAAACAACAACATATATTTCACGCTTATCTTTATATATGATGATCAAGTTTAGCCTTTAAAATGTTTCAACACGCTGAATATAGGTTAAACAGCAGAAGATTGACAGACCGTTTTTTTTCTTCAAATAAACAGATAAGCCTGGAAAAAAACCGTTTCAAATCACTGAATATGAGCTAAACATGAGAAGATAAATACCTCAAAATTTGAGTGAAGTAACAATAATCAACACACACGGTACTAGTCACAAACATACTATAGGGATTTGCCCACAGTATGTTTTTTTTCCAAATACGGTATATCGAGGTTGAATAGGGTACACTTATGCTACAGTCACAAATGGTCTGATTTGGGCTACGGCGCCCGTACGATGCCAATTGTAGGTGAAATCTTGCGGGAATCTTGCGGCGCCCGCACGGGTGCCGTGGCTATCGTACGGTCGCCTTTGCATTTTTCCTCGCCGTACGATGTCAAAAATTTGTTTAACGCGGAGTTAAAAAAAAAAATGCATCGTACGATGTTTTACTTGCCGTAAGCCCGTAGACACAGCGTAGAGAGCATCGCACGGGCACCACACGGGCATCGCACGGGCACAGCACGGACATCGCAGCCTTTTTTTCTCGAATATCGTACGATTTTGAGACTAAATATTTGGCCACTCAAATCGTACGGGTACCGTGGAGTCACCGTAAGAGTACCGTACGGCACCCGTACGGGCACTTAGTTTGTGTTCACGGGGGCCGTGCGATTTATGTTTTTTTTAAGACAAAGGTCATCGTATACGGGGCCCGGAGAATATGTGACTGCTACTCTAAAATACCACAGACATCGTACGATATCACGATTTCCCCAAATCGTAGAAAATCCGCCGTAGGGAGAAAAATCGTACGGCGCCCGGACCATTTGTGACTGTAGCATTAGCGCGGGAAATTTTTAAAAAGGTCTTCCTCCTAAAAAATTCCTTTTAGTGTTGCACAACTGGGAAGCATACTATAATTGTATAAACTAAATCATCTTTATCATATCGACCTTCGAATGCAAAATCTAGACTATAGTCGAGTATTCCCATCCAGTACAGCATGATGTTGAATAGCAATAATGGTCAGATAATTCGGCGCACAAAGGGTTAATTATTCCCTTTGTAATGGTCTGAAAATTCATTCATTTTGAGTGTTGGCAACACTGGGTCTGGGAAGCATATAATTATACTGATTGAAATGATCATCATCATAATTATTGACCTTCGAATGTGAAATCGAGGCATGATCAGCCGGGTATTTTCTGAATAGCCAGTATATGATAAAGATTATGTTGGCGCATAAATGGCTAATGATTTTAATTATTCAATTTTCTGCAAATCGGTTGGGGTCGGATAGGTTTCCCCCTAATGCCATTGGGAAGCATACTAAGTAAATTATCATCATCATATTGACCTTGAAGTGCGAAATGGAGACTTATATATTTAATCGGGTACACTTCCTGTTAAACAGCATGATATTGAGTAGTCAGCATGGCAAAGAGATTCTGTAAATGGTAAAATATTAATTAATTCTATTTTCCACAAATCGGTTGGGATTGGATAGGTTGCCCACTAATCCATTTTAGTCGGTTACACCACTGGAAATCACCGTTATAACTAGCGGCCTTCGATACTTTTGTAGTCGGACATTTCCCGTTGCAGCATGATGTTGAATAGCCAGCGTGGTAACAAAAAACATGGATGAATAAAGGGTTAATCATTGGCTCTTTCTATACCATTCGATTAGGGACGTACTGGTTTCTTCCCTCACTCCGTTAACTGTCCCTCAACATACCGTCCTCCTTCCGCGGGCAGTAAAACACGAACCACAAGGATGCGACATACATCTTTTTTTAAAGGGACTAAGTAAAAATATTGTCCAAATCCTCAAAATCCAATTGGAATTCTAGCGGTTCCCTCATAACTCGTTGTATTCGTATTAGCAATAATAGCATGGGACAGGTTTCGGTTTTTCAAATTTCCCTTTCGTTAAAAAGATATTTACGATTGAAGTGTTCAGATGTTGAATTATCCACTGGATCGTCAAAACCGTGTACAAAGTGAGTGCAATGAGTTAGTGAATATCATTTTGCATTTTTGCTCATTTTCTCGGCCATATAACGTCCATTTAACTTGAAATTTTCACACAACACCCAGTGGACATATCAGATAAGAACAATATACATTGTATCAACCACTCATCACTTTTTGCACACTGTTAAAACGCCGTGTAAAAAAAACGCTGTGTAGAAATGGTTGTTGAATCTTTTTATACAACTTTAGGTGTAGCATGATTAGTTGTAGAAAGAAGGGTTGTGTAAAGCGGCCATTGTTCAAGCGTTGATTAAATGTGTTAAATCACGTGATAGTTTCGACCGCGAAATCATCGCGACAAAACCCCTTTTGTCCCACTGCAAACCAAGCGAAACGAGATAGCGACGAGGAAGCGTGTTAGTCTTATAACGTCGCGTGTTAGTCTTATAACCCAAAGGTCCCCGGTTCGATTCCGACTTTGCCGTTTTATAGTAAAATCATTTTTTAATTGTTATTTCAACAACAGGGTTGTTTAAAATTTATTCTAAACAACGGTTGTAGACAAAATTTAAACAACAGTTGTGTAAACTTTAAACAATTGGGGTTGTTGAATGTTTTCAACAAGAGTTGGATGGTTCATATGTAAACAGCGGTTGTAGAAAATGTTCAACAAGTTGTTGAATTTGTTTAAACAGCGTTTTAACAGTGCACATGTCAACAAAGTTACTATATCCCTTTAAAACGTCACAGTGATATCGGACTTCAAACGATGTACTGAAACGCAACCATTATCACACTGACCTTCAAATACGAAATCAAGACTCTCGTAGATATTCGGCGCTTGAAGGGTTAATTAGTGGCCTGCACTTAGTATTACACGTATCGGTCCTGGCGCCTATGGCGTGCGGTTAGTCTCATAAGACGTCGATATTAGAATGATTGATATTACAACAAAAATCCGAGTGATGTTTTGCCACTCATCGATTTAATGTGTTTCCGATGTCTTTAAGCGAAAATCAAGAACTCGATCTGATTGGTCAACATCAGATATATGGCTCATTATTTCGCATCGATTCACTTTTTACTCACATAATATAAATCTTCTATTCAAGATCGATGTTTTCTAATGTAAGTCAATATAGCCGCGAGCTGTCGAATCTGGCAGATCCTTCGTCTATATGCAGAGATAAATGTTTGTTTTCTGACACCAACTGCACGTCATAATTGCGCCCTCATGAATTTCCTCCATATTTTGCCTCAAGAACTCTATTGAGACGAATCATCATCATCGTGATCTTCGGATGTGTGAGATCTATCTCTCGACTCGAGACCTCGAATGAAAAATTACATCAAATGGCATCTATAAAATATTCTTCCGCATCCAGACTAAGCAAGGGAGAAGTCGCAGGATTCTCCGACAAATCGGGTTTTAACCAGGCATTACAGGTAATAATAAATAATAATAATGTTTGCGATTTATATAGCGCCTATTATATGATTGAGGTACTAGTAGTTGGTAACTTCGTTCCCATGTGCTAAAACAGCTAAATTATGAAGATGAGCATTGTACATCAGTTGAATGGATAATGCTTGCATTATAAATAGTCTTTAAAACGAACTACTTTTAGCTAACGAACTACTTTTAGCTATTAAAAGATACATATAGAAATGAGCGAAAAAACAAACAAATACAAAAAACAACGCTGTCTTGCATGGTCCTGAGGAGTGTTTCGTTAATTTTGATATTATGTACACTATTATGATCGTATTACAAATAATTATAATATACATTAGGTTATCCCGTCAATTTTAAAACTTTTGTCATTCAATGGTTTAAATGTGTACTTAAATTTCGTCCCGAGGAGCCGGGAATGTGCTAATGCCAACTTCAATTTCGTCTTTGGGCTATCAATTTCACATAACCGCATAAAGTCCACCCGATTTATTCATTTGTCACACATTATCGTCAATTACGAATTCGTCGGTCACAGATATGTTCAGCAACTGCCACCGACGAATTTGAATTGTTATTGAAGAAAATGTGTGACAACGCGGACTAAACTGGGTGGACTTTCTGTAAAAAATGATCGACCAAAGACGAAATTAAAGTTGACATTGGCACAAATTAGGCTTCTCGGGACGAGATTAACGTAATAGTGTATATAACTGAATGATTAAAAGTTTTAAAATGGACGGGAATACCTAAACTAACCTATATTTGCCCCAGAATCCCAGTTAATAATGATTTAGTGTGAACACTGAATTTGAACTGAATCGGGACAGCCATATTTCTCCTTTAATCCGTCGACGCTCCTGGCTAATGGCAATTAATTAAAAAGTACTCGGCTGATCGATAGAGAACGTGTTACTGCATGGGATGGGTGTCAGGTGGGATGTGAAATTATTATTTAAA
This sequence comes from Echinarachnius parma, assembly GCA_037951105.1. NCBI lineage: Eukaryota > Metazoa > Echinodermata > Echinoidea > Clypeasteroida > Echinarachniidae > Echinarachnius > Echinarachnius parma. Next base: position 7,599 of record JBAMJV010004881.1, on the reverse strand, counting down.
GGGATTTAGTAACTTTGTTGACATGTGCAAATAGCTGACGAAGGGTTGATGAAATCTGTATTGTTGTGATCTGATTGTTCACCGAGTGATCAATGTGTGAACATTCCATAATATAAGAGAAGATTATATGGCCAAGTATTGAGCGATGATGCAAAGTGATACTTTCTAACTCATTGCATTAACTTTGGACACAGTTGAAAGTCTCACATGGAGAATTTCAAATCCGAACACTTCAATTAGAAATATGTTTAAAACAAAAGACTGAATTGAATGAGCCTTTAGTGAAATTGATCGACAGTAGACGAAATTTAAGTTGGCCAATATTGGCACACTTTCGGATTCTCGGGACGAAATTGAAGTAAATATTTATTAAAAATTGAATGAAAAAAGTGTTAACATGAACGGGAAAACCTATAGTATAACCGGTCGCCAGTAATGAAATGCCCTGGCTGGTCCAGAACACAATTGTGCTGATGACCGACTAAACTATAGCTTGAATTTCAAGCGGCCCATTGTCCTGATGCCTACGCAGAACTAGAGGGATTGACTGGATAATGAATGGAAACAATTAGAGTATCTCTGGTGGCAAATGGAAACCATCAATGGGTACACAGGTGCCAAACGGTTTAACTGGTTACATGTATAGTAGTCTATGTCTTTTTTGCCAAGACTAAAGATGTGTCACTGATGATAATTCGGGCCAATATTACAAAAACCCTGACAAATTGTGGAGAAAGGGAGACTGAGGACTTGGCGACCTTCGAAAACAAGAAGATCAAGAAAACGATATACATGGTAAGATATTTTATTTAAAACAAGCAGACACGAACGAAAGGCAGCGAAGATTTTGGTTTCAACTTTCAAACTTGTCGCGTCTTGGTGAATGTAATTAGTCTGGCATTAACGAACTTCTCGTGCAGTATACAGTCAACTTGAATCATTCATCCGCGTTGCCGTGGCAACTATAATTGACTGTAAGTCATTGCACAGATAACGCGGGGTGTAAACAAGTATAGCAATCGTGTTTAACCCTAGCTTCGTATTAAAATGGATGGGAAAACCTATTATTATATACGCACATAATGTGTATGACAAATAAATGTATTTTTCCTGAGTTATGATATTATACAGGTTAATCTAAAAGTGATGTGATATTTTTTGTTTTTATTGTGAACCAACATAAATAAAATACACCACTTCAGAATTTGTTTTTATGTGACGGGAAATTTGCTCGACTTCGACTCGTAGATTTCAATTATTGATGTATGCATGACAACTTAAGACTTATAAGTCACACCCAAAAAGCATTATAGCCATACAATTATTCGTATTATTTAGGTAACGACGCGTTTATATCACGTATCTGTTTTTATTTCATCAAACCAGCTAGAATTTCCGATCTTATAATATTTCATTTTCGCGGAAAATGAATATAACGGATACCGAGAAGTTGTTGAAGCAAAACTAGTGTACATTTGTCTTGTCTATTAAAGGGATCTTTTCAAATAATACTGTATGTAAAAATATTAATGCAAAAATGTGTCCCCTTTGTGATATGTGAACATTCCATGTTAAATGACTGACATAATTATGGTCAATTAATAAGCGAAAATGCAGAGTGGTTTTTTTTTGCTTGTTTTTGTTGTTGCTAAAACCTCATCGCCATAACTTTTTACACAGTTGAATTGATACCCGGGATTATTTCAAATTATATCAGGAATTATATATATCAATAACAAAGAAAAGGTTTGAAAAACAAAAGTTGTTTTCATAACATCGAAAGAGGAAAACAATCAGGCACGTCAGAACCACTAGAAAGGCAAGTGATTTAACACTAAGCTGGACTTAACAATTATGGAAAGCCAACAGTAGCTTCGGAATTAAACATATTAATTCAAAAGACGAAAAGCGAATAGTTGAAACTTTCCACAAAATTTCACATCAATAACTTGAAATCTATTCGATAAAAGAAAATGTTAATGATTTGTATCAAAATTGTAAGCCTGTAAGAACTCGTTTAACAATTGTGTAAGAACTCGTTTAACAATTTTATAAAGAAACTAATGGCTTTCCATAATTGTTAAGTCCAACTTAGTGTGAAGTTCGAATTGGGTTCTTGGTGAAATTCCCCCTTTGATTCAGACAAATATTCTGCATTGATCCCTCGAAGACCGTCCAGCCGTCAGACTTTCAGTTCACGCATGAGAAGGGTCAAACGTGTCCAGCAGAGAAAGCGAAGGATGTAACGGTCTCTGATGATAATTCAAATCTTCCTCCAGCGACAATAAAGACCGTCTCACGTGAATAAGGCTTTGTTACGCTCGCCGTCACAACAACTTAAAGGTCGTCAAGCGCGTGGATGCTACACCGCGAATCGCCATGTTGAACTAGGCTCGTTTGTGCGCACTGCACAACACCGGACCAATAAATTGTGTGTATTATTACGTACCGTGCGCAAGATGGCGCCGCACGTCGGACTACCTTTAAATCTCACTCACGTAAATAAGGCTTTGTTACGCATGCCATCACAACTTACGACAGCCAATAGTACGTATAACAATTATGTTGTGATTTTCAGAAGTCGCGAATTAGCATACAACGGAGACAATTTATAAGTCCGAAACCAGTCGCGAGGTAATTGCCCTGGCTTTTTTTTTTTTTTTTTTTTTTTTGCTAGGCTGATTCCCTCTTAATTGTATAATGGGGTAACGGTTATCATCAACAAAGGTAATACCTGTTTTCGTTTTTTTCTATTCTGCCCTTTCCAGTTAATGTTGTATTTCTTGTAACTTTGGAAGTGTTAAAATAAAAGTAAAACAACAAAATCCGCACAAATTTAATATGTCAAATCCATGACCTTGATGTGGCAAGTACTCTTCCCAGGTCTTCGGACATTCTGTCATTTTTTTTCGGACACTACGAATAATTTATGAGAAAGTCACTTTGAAATCTATGATGAGTGTCTTCGAGTTTCGTGAAGCAAGGTGAAACAAGCCATGCTTTTTAGATCGATGTGGCATATTCAGGGCGAATAACAATTGGGGAGTGAGACAAAGGAGAGGGGCAAGGAATCGCATGAGGAGGATTGGTATGAGCCCCCCCAAAAAACAAAACAAAAAACAAACAACAACAACAACAACAACGGTAGCAAATGAATACACAGAAATGGTAGGTAATAAGTAATAATTAATTATTACATTAAATTAATAAAACAATGAATGAATAAGTAAATTTATTGTATTAAAAGGTATATTTTAAATCAATAAAGAGAATAAATGAATACAAATATCGAAGTAAATATTTTTTTAAAACACCTAAATAAAACAAATAAATACGGTAAGTCATTGAGTAAATATAATAATAAAATAAAATAAAATAAATTGAAGCAAACACATTGAAATTAATAAAGTTTATATATCACCTATAAGTGTGACAAATAGATAAGTAAAATGGGTACGAACTGAATGGAAAGTAGCCCCAATCAACGTATACACACCTGTATATTCATCCTGTATACATATTAATACATATTAAATGTAGATTAAAGGGACTATTATAAAAGTAACATTGTCCAAATCCTCAAAAACAAAATTTTAATTCTAGCGGTTCCCTCATACCTTGTTGTATTCGTATTAACAATAAAATCATGGGACCGGTTTCGGTTTGTCAAATTTCCCTTTCGTTACAAAGATATGTACGATTGAAGTATTCAGATAAGAAAAACTCAGGTGGAGTTTTGAAACCGTGTACAAAGTGAGTGCAGTGAGTTAGTGAATATCACTTTGCATTTTCGCTTATTACTTGGCCATGCAATGTCCATTTGACTTGAAATGTTCACACAATACCCTGTGGACATATGAGATAACAACAAAATACATTGAATCAACCCTTCTTCACTTTTTGCACATGTCAACAAAGTTACTAGATCCCTTTAACGCGTATATGGATACAAATTCTATACTTGGAAGGGTCAGATAGTACATGTAGACATGGTAGAAGAAAGGGGGGAAAGCATTATATACTTGAACGTATACAAAAACGACATGTTGTATAACGAAAGGTGAGAAGATGCTCATTAGTAATAATCACTAATTAATTAGATGATGATGTACGGGTAATAATGGCCATGGGCGTCGATCTGTCATTGATACCCATTCATCAGGGGGGATGATCTATTCATCCATCCCCCCTGATGAATAGGTATTACGTAAGTATCGACGCCCATGATAATGGCTATTATTAGTATTACGGGGAAAATGTATCGCCGGATGTCAGGGAATTAATCATTCAAAAACACCCCCATTTTCCATGTTTACGTAATAATTGTTCAAGGTAAATTGCAAACAAGTGATCTATATTACTAAACTTATTTGTCATAATACTAAAAGGTCGATAATAGAACGAATAATATAATGTGGAGATAATAATCAGTTTAATCACTAATTAATTGGGCGGTATACCGGTAATGGTAAATCGTTGAAATTGAAGACTCCAAGGTTTCACATGCATGTGATATTTATTTAAAGGGATATAACAGTTCCCGCAAATCTTGATTTCAATGGCTAAAATGGTATGTTATCACTTAAAACGTAAAGTTTTCATAATATTATGTTGCTGGAATACAGTAGTAGAAAGAAATAAAAAATAACTTTTTTTGTTGTAAACAAATCATAATTTTGCCATAGTGAACAATAGCCCATAAAGCGATATATAAATCAAACTCAAATATAGGTAAAAGGCGCTATAAGAGGCATCATCATAGGCCAATCAAAGCAGCTTAAGATTTCAGAATGCCCAGAGATACTTGATGTCTGAAGGATGTTGTCGTTCAAATAGCAGCCGTTAGAATAAGAGGGTGTGGCTATGCAAGATTCAACGCTTAAAAAAAAAATAGGATAATATACTCAATTAAAACGTCAGTTCAGTTTTTTGGAAGGTTTTTCACGGAAGCGGGGGTTCTATAAATATTAATTTTCAAATTGATTGAATCAACACTCGCGAAATGTATTTGTCTGACTTTATAAGTATATGGATTATCTCCTCCGCATTTTCAAAGGGATTTCGATCCAGCAAACCTTACGTTTGTCTCGAAACTTACGCGCTTTTGCCATCCTTATATACGCGGAGTTTTCCTTTAATTAGTATCTCACAATAATTGTTACGAAGCGCCCTCTAAACCAAAACGTTACTACTTACTATCCCTTTAACCTTCCTTGCACTTAAAAAAAAGGTTGGTGACATAACGAATGATATGTGTAGGGGAAATGAGAACGGTTTACAGTAGTATATCTAATCACTAATGAATTGGATGCATGGTACCGTTTTTTTACAATCATTGTAATTGAACAAAATGTTTTGTTATCAGTTAGCGACAAGGACGAACACTCATTCGCGCGCCAATGATTGGTTTTTAAAAGTCCCATCGAATCTCTGGTGCGCTAATTTTCACGATTGGATCGTATGTTTTATATTTACTTATACTTCTTTTTTTATTGTTTATGTAAGGCTAAATTCATTTGCTTTTTAAACAAACCAACATGATATCAACATGATATAGATGCGGTCTCCAGGACCTATGATGAAACTGAAAGTTTGCGACAAGGTACCAATGGGATTGCACGAAATTAGCCGCAACTTACTGGTCTCTGCATGCGCGTGTCTAAAATAATAATTATTATTATGTTTGGACATATTTTGTTGTGATTTGGGGCTTCAACCATCTTCATTTCAAAGTAAACAACGTGCCAAAAGACGGTCTCCTACGATGAGATTAGTGAATTTAAAGCTTGCGTCAAGGTGCGACTGGGATTGCATGAGACTAGCTGCAACTCATCGAAATCGATGTCGATATCATTGCTGCAACCATGGGCGTAAATTTGTTCGGAAAGCACAATGCATTGGGGGGGGGGGGGGGGGGGGGGGGCGAGCAATTGTTCACAAACAATGCTCGCCCCTCCAATGCATTGTGTTTTCCGAACAGATTTACGCCAGTGGCTGCAACTGCATGGTCTCGTGCGCGAGACCAAAATTGTTTTGAAGTTTTTGTTCTTCTTCGAAACGGTGAAACGGTACTGCAGTCTCGGTCCTTGAAACAGCTTGTAGTGATTGCGACCGAGGCATCCTTTTTTTTTTTTTTTTTTTTTTTTACAATGATGTATAGTACTAGTACATGGTAGTAGAGATCGGAAGTTGCGTCATGTCGCGATACGGTGAAAATCTCCCGTGGGGAAAAGGAGATCGCATTCACATGCATGCCAGTTGGTAATGCTTGCTCGATAGCTCGGCATAATCGGCAATAACCATCAAAATAATCATCACTATGTCTCGCACAATGGCGTATGGAATTCCCCAAGGGGGGGGGGGGGGGGGGTTGGTCGGTCGGGGGCTCCAACCTACGACCACGTAAGCGCGAGTCGCTTCGGGTGGGATCCAGGGGGCGGAGCTCCCAGAACCTTTTGAATTTTAACTATTCAAAACTATCGGCTAACAAACAAGCAACATGCAATCAACAAGACAACAAAAGACAAAAAACGGGCAGAAAAAAGGGAGGGGGGCACAGCAGCCCCCCCCCCCCCCCCCCCCCCCCCCCCCCCCGCTCCCGCTACGTCACTGTTCTCGCAGAAAGGCTTGATCTTCATACTCACTTGTGGGCATAATTCAGCAGTACATATGTGACAGGCCAGATAGCACGTGCATGAGAAAGAGGAAGATGAATTCATAATTATGACAATTAAGTCTTTGAATTTCTGATGTTTACAAATCAGGAAATGAAGTGCTAGCGTTATCGATATGGAATGTCATTCGCACTCTAACAACAAATACATGAAATAGCTGACCTATTTACGTGAGGTTAGAATAAAGGTAAATGAAACGACGAATTTGATCTATAGTACGAAAGATAACGAGTTATATATAATACATGTACTTAAAGGGACTTAGTAACATTGTCCAAATCCTCAAAATAAAATTTTAATTCTAGCGGTTCCCTCATACCTTGTTGTATTCGTATTAACAATAAAATCATGGGACAGGTTTCGGTTTTTCGAATTTCCCTTTCGTTACAAAGATATGTACGATCGAAGTATTCAGATAAGAAAAACTCCGGGAGAGTTTTTTTCTTATCGTGTACAACAAAGTGAGTGCAGTGAGTTAGTGAATATCACCCAAATATCACTTTGCATTTTCGCTCATTACTTGGCCATGCAATGTCCATTTGACTTGAAATTTTCACACAATACCCTTTGGACATATGAGATAACAACAATATACATTGCATCAACCATTCATCACTTTTTGCACATGTCAACAAAGATACTAGATCCCTTTAAAATGGAAATGTGACCAACACGTGGTATATATCACAGTATGATGATAAATCGTATTCTTATTTGATTTATGCCGAATATAATCGTGATATGCGTGATGTTGATACAATAATGGGAACATAAGTATTGATTGATCTACCTTAACTTTCGGTTGTGGGAACTCACCTTTCCAAATGTGTTGGGCAATGTCATTTCTCAAACGCGCATCTCAAACGGAGTTTATTAGACCCTTATCGTGATATGCGTGATGTTGATACAATAATGGGAACGTAAG